>ML784377.1:117821-131676 GCA_009831015.1 Picea engelmannii | reverse complement strand
ATACTTTTCCCGTCCCGAAACACATGAATCTCATCTTCATTATCTGATTTATGTTTTATTTCTAACCCCCTAGTAGATCAGTAGCATGCATATATGTTCTTGTCTTGTTTGCAGGAAAGCTTTGTGGAAGGAGCAGCAGTAGCGAGGAGACAACAACTCAACGGAGGATCTACTTCAACCTTCGGAAAACAAGGTTAGTTCATTCTTCCTGTGCTTGTCTGAGAAAAGGGGTTGGGATTTTGGGTAGAAGGTAAAAGGTTAAATCTGAAGGGTCATGATCTGCGTATAGGCTTAGAACCCTAGCCTATTAGTCCGTAGGGTAAAATACCCAACAACACTGGCACTCCTTGTTATTATACAGACTGTAAATATTTGTGAAGGAGAAAATTCCTCAACTTTTGTCCCTCATGCGTGGTTTCTTGAATCATTAACATGTATGGATTATACACACAAACCAGATGTCCAATCACATTTTTTAAATTGGGAGCACTTAACCCCCTAATTTTCGAGGACAAAACATTCCATCTTTGCAAATTTCAATGTGGGAAACACCGTTAGGAGATGTCCTCACAGTTACAATGTTTTCTGATGGATTCCCAAAGCCATTTTCTGTTGGCATCTCCTCTTCCAAGGTACAACCATTCATTGTATTTGTAATGATTCTTATTTTCATATCACTTTGATAAAGAAGTGTCTCTGCTTTCCAATATCTGACTGTAGTTTTATAGCTGGTGAAGGCAATGAATAAGACAAATGAAGCAAGCAGGGATGTGATAAGCCATTTTGGAAACATAACATTAAATATAACACCCTAGCTTATGCCGAGAAGGATGTTAGGCTGCAGAAGGAAGGCGCCGTTATAGTCTATGAGAGGCTTATGATCAATTGTAGGATTCCTTTGAAGGACACAAAATATCACATTGGCAGAGGATCCTCCTATTATCATAGAAGCCAATAGTGTTGTTGCAGTTCTACTCTGAAAGTCTAGTACCAAAGTTAAAATTGGGACAACAATTTAAAAATATGTGAACAAAGTTGTAGTAGTGAGGAAGTGTAGATTTGGAGGTAGATTTTAAATATTAATTTTGGTATTGAGGTTGTAAAAACTTGAAAAAAAAAATTTAATCAATGTTTGGTAGTTTTTATTATCACAATGGAAAGTATGACAAGTCTCTCAAATATTATACTTGACCCCAGTGAAAATTTTAATGGGACAATGTAATACGTAAAGCAATGGATGAGTATCAGTTTCCAGTATAGAGATTTGTTGGGAATGGTTATAGTGAAGGAGGTGAGGGATTCCAAAGATAAGAATAAACAAAAAGAATTTGATGCCAAGAGCAGGTAAGCATTTATGCTTATAAAAAAATTTCTTGACAGACGATATGAAAGCTCTAGATGCGAAAGATGCATGCATTGTATGGAGAAGACTAGGGAAAATTTACAAATCTTCAAATAAAGGTAGGGAATTTTCACCTTAAAAGTGTTCTTTTTACAAAGAAAATAGAGGAAGCAAATTCAATTTCAAATCATTTATTGAAAAATTGAAGGACATCTCTTATAAATAGTTCACAAATTTAGGTTGAAAGGTAATATGAGGAAGACATGATGGTCATCACATTAAAAATCCTACCTCCATCCTTTGAAAAAATTTCTTGGGTTCTTAATGTATCTTCTGAATCTACTGACACTACACATGGGAGGTTGTCCGGTGAATGGTTGCAAAAGGAGAAGTGGAAGACGCAATGTGAAAACAATGGCAAAACATCCGAAAGTGCTTTTGCAACAAAGTTCAAAGGAAACAAGAAGTAACAATAAGGAGGAAAATGTAGTTGATGAAAAGCATCTACAGGTATAGGGACAAATCCAGAGAAATCAAATTAAAATGTTTTTACTGCTGTAAATTTGGGCATAAGAGGAAATATTGTATTAAGAGGTTGCGGGATCAACAACACAACCAATGGAAGTACGACAAAAAGTTTAAAAATTGCCCACAGGAGTGTGGCCTAGAAGCAAGCACCGAGGCAACTAGGTTTGCATTAACATGGAAACTAGGTTTAAAACCCTTTTAGTGAGTGTAGGTTTGCATTAACATGGAAACTAGGTTTAAAACCCTTTTAGTGAGTGTGGATTATTTCAAGTGCAAGTCTTGGGTGATTTTGACAACATAGATGAGCAAAGAGTTTTATATATTTGTAGTTTCTCATAAGGGAGGTAAGTAATCTATTGATTGGCATTTTGATTCTAGAGCATCCAAACATGACTAATAGAAGTGACTGGTTTGTTGAATTTGTGGAGGGAAAATCGAGGTCAAAAGACAATTGTTTTGGGTAATGAAAGAGAGAACTATGTTGAAGGCCAAAGGAATATGGATATTACAATCAGAGTTAAGACATTCATGTTTAAGAATGTTTACTACATTCCAAGGATACGTGAGATTATTTTTTCAATTAGTGAGATAACCAAACATTGTCCATATTTGGATATGACATCCTGAGCAAAAAAACAAATTGAAGCTGATATATATATTATAAAGTGACAACATAATTGCATCAAGGGTGAAGGAACACGATTTTTATAAGCTTGTGGAGGATGACACAACATATTCACATGCTTTGGTGACTAACAATGGTGAAAGTAACAACAATTAACTATGACATCCACATTAATTTCAGTTTTTTTCTTTAGTAAGTGGAAAAATGGTTCTTTGGTTGCTATACTAACAAGGAAAGGAGGATATTTGTGAAGCATGTTTAACTAAAAAAATAACACATGTTAACATTCAAAAAGGAGAAGGGGATTAGATAGCTAAAGTGGTGTTGGAGGTGTTCCATTATGACATTTGCGGTCCTATGAGGTCATCCTTTGTATCTGGTGCAAGGCATTTTCTACTCTTTGTAAATGATTTCTCTAGGAATATGTGGGTTTACTTTAGGCAGAAGAAATCCGATGCATTTGTTAAAATTAAAACAATAAGGGAGAAGCAAAGGGGTATAAATATTTTTTGATTTAATAATGGATGTGAATTTTTCTCTAATGAATTTGTTGATTTTTAAGGAAGAAGGAATTCAAAGGTCGTATTTTGTACCATATACACCCTAACAAAATGGAGTTCTGGAGAGGAGAAACATAACAATTGTTGAGATGGCCAGAGGCATGTTGTAATGTAGGGAAGTTCCAAACAAGTATGGGGTGGAAGCATTACACACTGTAATGGTGTACCTGCTTAACAAGAGTTCTACAAACGTAGTGAAAAATATCAAATCAGAGGAAGCTTGGTCCAAGAGAAAACCATAATTCATTCACTTAAATATTTTTGGTTCTATAGCTTGTGTTTTAATTATAGAAGAGAAGAGGGTGAAGTTAAGTTACAAATGTAGAGGCCTTCAAAGTGTTAGATATTTGTACTAACACAGTAATTGTCAATAGAGATGTCGTTGCTTATGAGAATACAAACATTTTTCAGTCTAAATCATATCTGATTGATGATAGATTTTAGTTTGAGACTAGAAATTCAGCCAAGGTTCAAGGTAAAGCACAATCATTAAGAGTTGGTGCACATGTTGAGCATAGTAATGAAGATGATGAAATTTCTCACAAGAAGTGGGAGTGGACTATGAAGAGACATTTATCCCAACGACAAAGTTGGTAACCATCAAGTTAGGTTTAACCACAGTAGCATATTTTGATGGAAATTATATCAAATGTAAGTAGACAATGTTTTCCTTAATGGTGATTTAGAGGAGGTATCTATGTATCAACTATAGGGATTCTATATAACAAGAAAAGAACATCTAGTGTGCAAATCAGTGAAGGATTTTTACATACTGAAACAATCTCCAAGATCCCGATACATCAAAATTAACAAACATCATACATGTTATAGATTCATAAGAATTCCTCCTTATCCAAAGATTTATTTTAAAAGAAAAAGTGATGATTTGATGATTTTAGTGGTTCACGTACATTAAACAATATCATCATAGGTAGCAAGGTTGACACAATTCAAATGGTAAAATCTGATTTAGGTCATCATTTTCCATGACAAACTCTAGCCTCCCACATAATTGCTTAGGTGTATAAATTTGGCATGCCAATGATTGTGTTTGTGTCACAAGCCAAATATGATATGAGCTTGTTGGAGAGGATTATAATGGAAAATTGTAATGCAAATTCTACACCTATAGAAATTGCACTAAATTTATCAACAAAAATTGAATCTAAACTAGCTAATGTGTCTGTATATAGACAATTATCTTACACCCACAGGGACAAATTTGAGTTTTTCACTCAACTATATCTCCAAGTTTATGACAACTCATAAGGATAACCATGACACACCGACCAAACACGTTTTGAGATATGTTAAGGGTACCTTGGAGTATAAAATCATGTATTGCAAGGGAGAGGACTTTCAATTGATAGGTTACAAAAATTTATATTGGGATGGTTCAATTGATGATAGGTAGTCCACTATAGGGTATGTTTGTTAATTTTTGTACTTGGGCACAAAGAACAGTTCAAAATAAAGGTACAGATGAAAGTACAGGCACCGTGTAGCATAAGGTAAAACCCTTACAACTGTAGGAAAGGTGGATTGTTCTGGGAGCACATGTGACCCAGGCCCACACTAATACATATGGGTGGAAAAATCGATGTCATGATCCGAAAATACTGATAAAATAGATCGTACTTTTTGATATTATGGTAGCTGCAGGAGGTATTAAACCTCCATGTGTAACACTTACAATACTAGAATATCTCGGGAAGAAAGAAGAAACCCTAAAGCATTGAACATAACCCTAGAAGACAAGTCGACTAAAGAAAATAATTAATATCGAGTTTTTAGCCTCTAGAAAGAAAAGTTGGCCCCAAAAAATAAGAAAGAGTAGTATAAATACAGGATGCCAGAGCTCATTTGGACACACATAGCTCGCAACTGCAGAATCTAGTGCGCACTGTAGAAATTTAGTAAGTGCACAAGTCTAGAGAGTAGTTGCAGCTGTAGCCACTGCAACTTGTATTTTTCGGTTTTAGGCTTGGAATTTCTCTTGGTTATGGTTTGGAATTTTTGCCTTGTGCGCTAGCTCTGGAGAGAGGTACGCTACATTGATTGGATATTAGGCCTAGGGTTTCCTTCCAGAATTATTCTCTGTCAAGGTTAAGGTGCTCGAGGGCGGCTTTGGCCTATGGTTGGGTGACAATATTTCTATATTGTCTATGGTTAAATGAGCACACCCATTTTTCTAACATTTTGTGGGCCCACACTATCTTCAGACAATCTAACAGCTAGAAGATAGTTTGGGAGGATTTTGCTCAATTACAGTTACAATTGTAGTCAAAGTTTTTGTTGTAGCAATGAAAACCTAACCCTCTTGTTAAGGCACCTTAAGAGAAGATATTGACCTAATTTCTGGATAGACTAGTGCACCCTAACCTAGCGCACCTCCTGGTACTCTCAGCAAGCTAAGACATCAAGTTTGAGTTCTTGGTCAAATTCAAAGGTGGACCACGTCAAAGTCAAAGGTTGACCAAGTCAAAGAAGTCATGATTTACTCTATGAAGTCAGAAAACAAGTTAGAATGGGCTTCTAACTTCAGAGCATGGAAGACAAGGATTGAAATCATCCTTGCCAAGAATAAAGTGTTGGATATCGTGAAAGGAAAGATCATGGAACCACAATTTGAAGAAGGAAAAGAGAAGGAGCCTTAGAACGTTGCAGTTATGGAGAAGTTCAAGGAAAATGACATCAATGCCATGAGTATCATAGTCGAATATGTAAAATACCAATTCATACCCTGCATCTCTCATCTTGAATCATATAAGAAGATGTACAATTCCCTAACCAACCTCTTCTCAGTAAAAAACATTGGACAAGTAATGAGTCTAAAGAACGAACTTCGTGACATGAAAATGAATGATGATGATAGCATAACATCATACTTTGTAAGAATATCTCAGTTAGAGATCAAATTTGATGCAATCATGAACACAAGAAAGGAGTACCCCACATTTTAATAACTTTGGACTTGTTGTGCACAAGAAGAATCAAGGATTAATGCAAAAGAGAAATCCCAAAATAAATACGGAGATCAAGCCTTCATAGCAAAGTTCAAGAATTTTAGGAATAAGAAGAAGTTTGTCTTGAGGAAGAAACCAAATCAAGAAAAGGATATGTCAAAGATACAATGCTTCAACTTTCTAAAATATGGTCACTATAGGAAACATTGTCCCGAGTTAAAGAAAAGGAAGAAAACAAATGAAGAATTAGTTTCCGAAGAAAGGGAACCCTCAAAGAAGGCCAAGAAGGATAAAACATACTTCTTCTTTTAAGTCAAGGTAACAATATTCTTCAAAGTTCTTATACATACCATGTTTACATATTTTCTATACATATCATGCATATCTATTTCTTAGAAGATAAGATGTTCAAGTGAAACAATACCTTTGGAAGAATAACAAGATAAGGTTTTCTATCACGATAACTACAAGTCAAGCAATGCACATGAAAAGATGAAGTACGTTGACAATCCTTGGTAACAATTCCCATGGAAGCTATTATATAAGTAACAAATTCCAGATAAACCAAAATCAGAATCA
This sequence comes from Picea engelmannii, assembly GCA_009831015.1. NCBI lineage: Eukaryota > Viridiplantae > Streptophyta > Pinopsida > Pinales > Pinaceae > Picea > Picea engelmannii. The sequence continues at coordinate 125,076 of ML784377.1, read as the reverse complement.
AACTTAGAATTCAAAACAAAAAGAAGTCAGTAATCAAGAGGAAATTAGAAAAAGACGCGTGACACTTTGCATAATGCAATAAGAATGCAGACAAAAGTGTGGACTCTCTTAGATAGAGGGAGATGATCACAGAATTCCAAAAGAAGATCATGCATTAATGCATGAAGAAAGGATTAGGAGGGAGCTAATCCTAAATGATATGATCCATTAAGAATTATGAAGTATCTATCCATGTTCCCATTGAAAATAGTAGCCATGATAAGAATCCATGATAAAAAGTCTTCTTTGAAAAGAATCCTTAAAGTATCCTTGGTTTTCCATCTACATCCATGATCCTATGATGAAAGTAAGAAGTTGTAATATTTAGGGAATGGGATCTATAGAAGACTCCATGGACCCAAGAGCTAAAGAGAAACATGAGGAAGAACATGAAGATTCCAAGAAAGAAAGAAAATCCAGAACAACCAGTTATTATACCGAGAATCGCAAAGACTACCAGCTTGGTTTGAACCCACTAGAAGCAGTCAAGAAAAATAAATGGAAGTTATGATAAAGAACAATGTATGTAAGAAAATGTGAAAAATACTTATGAATGGAAGCATTGCAAGATTCAGAAGTTCCTCCAGAAGAAGGGAAAAAGACTATGACGACAACTCGTTCCAGTAAACCATATATACTTCCTGTAGCATCCATGGATTGGAATTTACATATAAAAGGTTGTTCTTCCCAAATAAAGAAACTTGAGAAAGAAGCTTATACCAGGAAGAGACCCATGCATGCAGATATAAGAAGACCTTGTATGGATTCAAACAACTTGATGCAGAGTGTATTATATACAACAGAAGCGTGGTGAAAACCTTCTATGAAAAAAATGGTGTATCAAAACTATTACTCAGAAGAATGGGATGATGGATTGCTAATCCATGACAAACTCTCATGATGACAAAATAAGTGCTACTTGTATATGTTTCAATTTTATCTTTTCCACGATGTCATGAGCTAGCAAGAAACAAAGGTACTGAATTCAACCATGATATATCGTAATGACCAGAGCTATGTGAATCCTTCAAAGAAAATTAGTGTTCCATGACAAACTGAAGTACATTGAGATTAAGCATTATATTCTCCATGATAAAGTCCAGAAGAAAGAATTTATTCTCCAGTATATCTCCACCGATGAGCAGATAACAGATATTTTGGTAAAATATCTATCCAAGATAAAAAGTTTGCATCCTTAAGAAACACGCTAAGGCTCATGGAGACAACTTCTTTATTGAAAAAGGAAGAGATTACCCCCAGGTTGGGAGAGAGCATTGATATGTTATTGATTTATGGAAAGTCATTTTTCAATTCGAAAAATGGTCCAAGATGAGAAGTTCCTTTCCATTTCGGAAAGTGGTTTGATATTTATGATGGATAGGCATTTTCCAGTTCGGAAAATGGTCCATAACGGACAATCATTTTCGTAATGAAAGAAATCTGATAGATTGTTTATGTACCATATACAACGATTACCCTTGTGGCCAGTGTGGGGGAATGGTCTAGGACAATCATTCTTCTTAGCAGTCACTCTGAGTAGTGTCCAGGTAGAATGGTCCACCTCGTCAGGTAGTCATTCTTCCGAAGTTCACAGTTGTGAGCAGTTTTAAAGAATGGTTTGTTTTGGAGGTTGGTGCAAGACAGTCATTTCCTCAGGAAATGGCCCAGATAGTCATTCCCTAGGGAAGACTCATTCTCTCCAGGTTGCACTATGATTAGTGCTGGAAGAATGGCTCAGTTAGGTGAATGGTCTAGGTTCAACAATCAAGGATAAGAATTCCCTAGGGCAGACTCATTCTCTCTAGGTTGCATTATGATTAGTGTCGTAGGAATGGCTCAATTAGGTGAATGGTCCAGGGTCAGAAATCAGGGATAATTATTCTTATATTATTGAGAAGAATAGTCTAGATATCCCATGGATGATGTTTTACCTTCCGAGGGTAGATGCTCTTCCATATCTCACAGATGGGTGTGGAAGAATGGCCCATATGACTCGGTTTATATCATGATATTGTTTTATGCAGGTTGATATCAAATGATATGATTGTTGTGGAGACTATATGTCTCTAGACAGTAGATGTATTCTATTATGGTGGATGTGTTCCACTGGTTGTGACTATGCGTCACGTATTAAGTAATCGTGTGATACTTGGTGTGGTTGTGTACCACTGGATAGTAGTTGTGTACTACTATGGATAAACACAATTGTGTTCTATTAAATGAAATTTTTCTAATTTCCCTGAAGACTATCAATAGTGTTGGAAATGATTATCAACTATTTGGATAGTCAGTGTGTTGGTGGACAAACATTCTCTAGGAGAAAAATGGTCCAAGACATTTATTCTTCTAGGACGTATATCTGGATTAGAAGAATAGTCCTTGTATCCCATGGCGTGGATTCCAATATCTGTTGGAATAGTTATTCTTCTAGGATATATGTCCGGATTAGAAGAATGGTTCTTGTATCACTCTATGGATTGAGTGACTTATTCAACATCATGCATGATTACTCAGATGGAGTATGGCTTTGAGAGATGATACAGTTGATGCTATCAGATGATACTGATAGTGATGATGGTTCTCGTGATTTGATCATGAGATAGCCTGTGTGGCTATGATGATACTACCGGTTGAATGGTATGTTTTTTCCCAAGACCATTACCTTTAAATACCTCCCTAGCAAGGAGGGAGTGTTGATATTATGGTAGTTGTGGGAGGTATTAAACATCCATGTGTAACCCTGACAAGACTAGAATATTCCAGGAAGCAAGAAGAAATCCTAAAGCATTGAACATAACCCTAGAAGACAATTTATCTAAAGAAAAAAATTAATATTGAGTTTTTAGCCTCCAGAAAGAGAAGTCAGCCCAAAAATCTAAGAAAGAGTAGTATAAATACAAAATGTCAGAGTTCATTTGGACACATAGAGCTCGCAACTGCAGAAATCTAGTGCGCACTGCAGAAATTTAGTAAGTGCGCAAGCCTGGAGAGTAGCTGCAAGTTGTATTTTTCAGTTTTCGGCTTGGAATTTCTCTTGGTTATGGTTTGGACTTTCTGCCTTGTGCGCTATTAGGCCTAGGGTTTGCTATTAGGCTATTAGGCCTAGGGTTTTCTTCCATAATTATTCTCTATCAAGGTTAAGGTGCTCGAGGGTGGCTTCATCCTATGGTTGGGTGACAATATTGCTATATTGTCTATGGTTAAACAAGCACACCTATTTTTCTAATAGTACCGCCGGATTTTATTTTCATTTTTTTCATTTTTTAAAAAAGTTCCCGACGTTCATCGGATATCTGAAAAAAAGGACATAAACATTGGATAAACGACGATAATGTCCCTTTCCTCGGATATCCAACGTCTAGAGACAACGTCTCATATTCGACGGTTGACCAGGTCAAATATACCCTTACCAAGGTTTGACAAAGTCAATATTTTTTAACGTTAAGCAACATCTCTCTGGTCATCAACTGTCGGAAGTCCGACGGAAAAAGGGTATATAATTAAAACAATTCAAAATTTTAGAGACATTTGACGTTGTTTCTATACTAGTGACAGTTTGCAAAGGTTATTAGTATATAGGGGATATTTTTTTGTGAGAATAGAAAATGTTTTTATTTTTTTAACTACATTACAAATAGTTAAATTATTAGGTTTATTTTTTAATATAATCATCATTGAACGTTTGGTAAGGAAAAATGTCACATAACATTCCTCCAGAAGGATAAGGAGACGTGAGATCTGCATTGGAGACTTTGGGTGACCAAACATTTTATTTCCCTTGTTAAGAGTGCAAGGGCTATAATAGAAGGAGACTTTTAATAAAAACAACTAAAAAACATTGTACAAAGAATGGACACCTTGAAGACAGGCATGAATATTATCCCTTGGTAAGTTATTCATTTCATGTCTTTATATTGTAGATTATTTTTGTAAACGTTCATATGTTAAATGTAGAAGAAAAATAATGAATTCTTTTTTCTTTATGGATATATTCTATGTACACAACACATTGAGAGTAAGTGAAGAATAGAAGAAGTAGACATAAGATGTATATTTTAATTAGGGTTTAAGGTAGGGTTTAGTGGTTAAGTGGTTTAAGGTTTAGGGTTACATGGTGTAAAGGGTTAAGGGTTAGTATTTTAATGGTTTAAGGGCTAATAAGGCCATTAAGGCTCAGTGGTTAAGGGGTTAGGGTTTAAGGTAGGTTTAGGGGTTTTAGGTCCTATGGGATTTAGATTTTAATGGTGTTATAGGGAGTAAGGGTTAGGGGTTTAGGGTTAGGGATTAAGGGGTTAGTGTTGGAAATACTGAGAGGGGGGTGAATTGGTATTACCTTTTTAAACAATTAATAATTACTTTGTTATTTTAATTATTACAATAGATCATCAATGGACTTGTATTTAAAACATCAATTATATAAATTAAGAATTACAAATTTTATAATGAATAATCTGTGATTGTGAAGGACACCAATCCTCTTTAGAGCACCAACTCTTGGAGAAAAAATACCCTTCTTCAGGGCACCAACCCTAGGAAGCACCAACTGCCTTGTTTTAGGGAACCAACCCTAGGAAGAACCAACTCCCTTATTTTTAGGAAGCACCAACTCACTTATTTTTAGGGCACCAACCCTAGGAAGCACCAAATCCCTTGTTTTCACACTTTACTTAGGAAAGGATATGAATCCTTCTTTTCTCCTCCCTTGCACCCTCACTGCATAAGTATCTTCAACTTTCCTTCTTGTACTTTTCTTCTGCTTTTGATCTTCTGAATTGGACTATAGAGACACTTTCTTCTCACCATATATTCATGTTTATATAATATTCCAACTGGTGTGAGATTTGAAGCATTGTGTCCCTTTGTTCGAACCATTGCACCTCTTCATTTAAATTAACAATAATAACTTCTATTATTTATTTTTTTAAATAAAAAAGAGGGTAGTACCTTCTATATTAGATAAGCACAGAACTTTAGACAAAAATACAGAGTCATGGCTAAAAACCACCAAAAATACTGCCGGTATCTGGAAACCAGTATAACTGTGGGGCTGATAGCAGTTTTAGCAATAATACATATAGTTGAGAAGACCCTGTCCTGCCCGAAGGAAACCAGGACAGGTGCTAATTGTCCAAGAGCGCATGAAACAGAAAAGCAGTAAACAAAAGTCAGGAAATAGTAAAACCTAATCACCCGTTGCGCCGTCACCTTCACCGGCCTGCCAAGTGTACCTTGCTGGAATAACAAACTCCTGTGCGCACAGGGGACACTTATGCTGAGCTGGAGCACCGGAGAACGCGTCGAGGAGAATGTCTAAACGCTGGCTCATGAGGAGCGTCCTGAGTTCCATGTCCGCCAGGTGGCTACGTAGCTCGAAGACCAAGGCCAGGTGTTCGTCGCTAAGAAGAAAACCATGCATTTCGCCACCCGAGCCGCTGCGAGGAGCATTCCCCGAATCCATTTCCTCATCCAAGCCTGCCGCTTCCTTTCTCTGCTCCGCTCGAGCCTCATTGTCCGTAGTCTTCTCAGCGTGAAACGATGGCAAGTCTCCCGGCCAGGGAGTTTCTTCAATGATACAGCCTGAGACGTCATCTTCTCTAATCAAGGTGCGAACGGAGCACTCCATGGCTTGGGGCGCCTCAATGCATGGCAAGTCTCCAATGGACAGGTCCTCCTCCACTATGCAAGTGGGCATCTCGACCTCGTGCTCGGCATCCCTCACATTACTCAAATTAGAAGTAAGACCTTCCCTGTTGCAGCCATCCTTCTGCTCAACAATGGTGTCGAGCAGCCTTCGCCACTCTTCTCGAGCCTTTTTGCGAAGAATTGAGGATGCCAAAGAGAGAGCACATTCCAGTTGCTTCTTTCTGCAGCGCTGCACCCTGTGAGCATCCCATGCCGAGCCCCGACAAGACCTGGCACGCTCGCGAACCATTGAAACCAGGTCGTGGATGCAGGCTCCAATAAAAAAAAACGCAAGACTGAAAGTCCCGAACAAGAGCAGCAGCAAGTGCAAATCCCAAACAAACCTTCTCAGACAGGTTTTCCCCGAGAAAAAAGAGCCCTCACCAAAGTGCATAGCGGAAATGATGAACGGTCGAGCGAATGACATAGCAAACTCGCTCTGTCCTGGCTCATAAAATAACTCATAACTAGCCTCCATTGAAATCTGTCCTTCCGAATCCATGACCGGTATGAACTCACGGGAGTAGTAAATGGTCACGCGAGGGAACCTCGCCGTCATATGATCCCTGCGATGGCCTGCCCCCATTGTTAATGCTGATGCGTGGGTGGCTGCCATCCGCAGTTAAACCAGCACTTAAAGCTACTCTCAGTGCGTGTCCATGTGTCACTGACTCTGTATGTCGTGTCACCCCATCCGGGGCAATAATAACTTCTATTATTATTATTATTATTAGTTTGTTAAATACTTCCAATCCCTTGGTAAGTTATTCGACGTTGTTTCTATACTAGCGACGATTTTCAAAGGTTATTATATATAGGGGATCTTTTTTGGTCAAAATAGAAAAGGTTTTTATATTGTTAACTGCATTACAAATAGTTAAACTACGAGGTTGATTTTTCAAGATAATCATCATTGAACGTTTGGTAAGGAAAAATGTCACATAACGTTCCTCCAGAAGGACAAGGAGACGTGAGATCTGCATTAGAGAATTTGGGTGATCAAAAATGTTATTTATCTTGTAAAAAGTGCAAGGGCTATAATAGAAGGAGACTTTTAATAAAAACAACTAAAATGCATTATACATAGAATGGACACCTTGAAGGCAGTCGTGAATATTGTCCCTTGGTAAGTTGTTCATTATATGTCTTTATATTGCAGATTGTTTTTGTAAACGTTTATATGTTAAATGTAGAAGAAAAATAATCAATTCTTTTTTCTGTATGGATATATTCTATGTACACAACACATTGAGAGTAAGTTAAGAGTAGAAGAAGTAGACATAAGATGTATATTTTAATTAGGGTTTAGGGTAGGGTTTAGTGGTTTAAGGTTTAGGGGTACAGGGTGTAAGGGGTTAAGGGTTAATATTGTAATGGTTTAAGGGCTAATAAGGCCATTAAGGCTCAATGTTTAAGGGTTTAGGGTTTAAGGTAGGTTTAGGGGGCTTAGGTCCTATGATATTTATAGTTTAATTGTGTTTTGTGGAGTAAGGGTTAGGGGTTTAGGGTTAGGGATTAAGGGGTTAGTGTTGGA
>ML784377.1:92382-117723 GCA_009831015.1 Picea engelmannii | reverse complement strand
GTGGGGGGGTGAATCAATATTAACTTTTTAAACAATTAATAATTATTTTGTTATTTTAATTATTACAATAGATCATCAATGGACATGTATTTAAAACATCAATTATATAAATAAAGAATTACAAAGTTTATAATGAATAATCTGTGATTGTGAAGGAAACCAATCCTCTTTAGAGAACCAACTCTTGGAGACACAAATCCCCTTCTTCAGGGCACCAACTCCCTTGTTTTAGGGAACCAACCCTAGGAAGAACCAACTCCCTTATTTTTTTGGGCACCAACCCTGGTAAGCACCAACTCTCTTATTTTTAGGGAGACAACCCTAGAAAGCACCAAGTCCCTTGTTTTCACACTTTACTTAGTAAAGGATATGAATCCTTCCTTGCTCCTCCCTTCCACCCTCACTGCATAAGTATCTTCATCTTTCCTTCTTGGACTCTGCTTCTGCTTTTGATCTTAGAAACTTGACTATAGAGACACTTTCTTCTCACCATATATTCATGTTTATATAATATTCCAACTGATGTGAGATTTGAAGTATTGTGTACCTTTGTTTGAACCATTGCACCTCTTCATTTAAATTAACAATCAAAACTTCTATTATTATTATTATTATTATTAGTTTGTTAAATACTTCCAATCCCTTGCAAATTGTTTCAACATTTTAACCCATCACTGATTATTTTACCTATTTTGGATTTGAATATCTATAAACAGGTACTTCCTTCAAACCATTATTTTCAAATGACAGTGGGCTTGTTACTATGAACTTAATATCCATTTGCAATTCCTCTATCATTATTCATAGAATAGCATGAAATAGATAATTTGTCATGATATATATGTTGATCAAACTTTTAAGAGTCGATCACAAGAATGGATCAACTTCATTATTTCGATCCAACACTTTCATTGCATCCGCAGTTCTCAATAGATGTAAATCAAGCTATGACCAACACCTAGATACATAAGGTGCAGGGCTTTCTTTATGTTTTATCCCGCAGGAACTTCATTTCACCAAGTGACCATATATCGTGACCAGGTGTTAACCCAGTTGGCCCTTTAGCTCATTTCCACTTTACATATGACCTTGACCTATGAGCGAGGGTGGTGTCTAAGTGCTAACCCAAGTGAGTGCTTAATATCTTATCAATATTGACGATTGTGTTTTATTTGCAATTTGAGATGGATGGTTCTCGTTTACTCTGGGGCTTCTTCATTTCGGGACTCCAGCCTTTGTAGTCTTCCAACTCTCCCGGAGCGAATTCCATCGGAGTGCGTATCAACACTTCCCTACTTAAAACCTTCACATTTCTAAGGGCTAGGACCATAGGCTTAGGAGAAAAATAGCCCCTGCTTTATGGGTATTTGACTATTCATGACTCTAGGACTCCAGGTTACTCGAACTCTAAAGTAGTTCAATCCCTCTGGAGGTTTACCTACCGAATAAGTCATAAAGCTGCAATGACCCCTTTCTTAATGTTAATTTGCGACTTCGCCATTCGACACTTTGGGAATTTTTGCTGGTAGGAGAAGTTGGATATCCCCGGAGGTTATAATATTGTAGTGACATGGCTTGCTGACATCACTGTTGATGTGGCATTGGTTGAGTGGCTACCATGTGTCATATTGATTCATGAATTTCGTATACCTAATGTGCCAAATAGACCTTGACACTTGTCACTAGTTGATTGGGCCATGTGTCATCTTTGTCTTCTGCCACTTGTCTCCCTCCTAGAGCCTGGATTTGCACTTCGTGGATTCAGTATTTTTAGTTGTTTGGGACTCTTTGTAATTCCATAGTGGTCAACATCGGGCTGATTATTCATTCCCTCGCATGATCGAACGGTCCAGGGTAATCTTCTTTATCCGAATCTCATTCTTGATCGGACGGCTAGCGAGATTTTGGTGATTCTGGGACTCCAGGATATTGTGGCTCCTTTATACATCCATTTATCGTCGAAGTGACTAATAGATATACCACCATAGATATTACTTTGTCTTGATCCGATGACCTTTGTTCAGTTTAGGACTTTGTGCCTTTGGCCCCACTTATCCTATCCTTCCATTACACTTGATAAATTCTTGATGGGATTTCCCTGCTCTTCCTCTGATCCTATGGTCAAATGGAGTTCGTTACTTCAAGGATTTCGTGGATTCTTCCTTGTCTCCAGTAATCACCAAAGTGGCAAATTTTTTTATCCACTTCTTGATCCAACGGTTGAGATCTCACCCAAAGATCCTTCCTGATCCGATGATTGGTGTTTAATTTCTCCCAGCCTCTGGTTCCACATCGATCTAATGGTCCTAGATTACCTAGAACTGAGAATGAACGACTCATGTAACTCGATCCTTTACAAAAGGATTTCTTCACTCACAAAACTCTGGCTCCTATGTTATTTCAAATGCACCATCTCTTCTGAGCTTCGATTAACGTTCTTTAGCCATTATGTTCTATTGTAATCTCTTTCCATGGTTGACATCAGTGACAACACTATACCACTATGTCCAACATTCTCCCCTTTTGGCATTGATGTCAACATTTTCTTTGAAATATTTTATTTCTGCTACTTCTCAATTTCCTCCCCCTTTGATAGCAATGAAAGAAGGGATCTTTCTTCACTCCCCCTATCCATGTGTCCCTTTTCTTTTGATGTGACATTTGTGGTTTAAATGAGGTATGTGAATTACTCCCAATTTATGTCGAATATTTTCAAAGGTACTCTTGGGCAAAGGTTTTGTGAATATGTCTGCAATTTGTTCTTTGGTGTCCACATACACTACTTTAACCACTCTTTGAGTAACTTGATCTGTTAAGAAATGGTATTTTATTGGGATGTGTTTGGTTTTAGAATGGATTACTAGATTTTTAGAGATACTTATGGCACTAGTGTTATTACAATTATTAGTAATGGGATCATCATATCTTATTTGTAAATCTTCTAATGTTTGCTTCATCCAAAGAAATTGTGTGCAACAACAATGTATTATATCTCTGTTGTGGATAATGATGTGGATGTTTGTTTCTTACTTAGCCATGCTACCAGACATTTTCCTAGAAAAATGCTCCTCCACTAGTGCTTTTCCTATCATCTATACTACCAACCCAATCTACATCAGTGTATGCATTTAATGTAAATTCTTTATTTTTTGGATACCATAATCCAAATTCTAAGGTCCATTTTGAGATATTTGAATATTCTTTTTAATTATTTTAGATGAGTTTCCCTAGGTGCAGATTGAAATATTTCCACTAGTCCTACAACCTGCATGATGTCAGGTCTAGTTGTTGTTGAATAGAGCAAACTTCCGATCATTGATTTGTACATAGTTTGATCTACTTTTGGTGAGTCATCATATAGGCTTAATTTACATCCAGTGACCATGGGAGTACTTACATGCTTACTATCTTCCATTTGGAATTTCTTCAACATTTCCTTGATATATTTGGTTTGGGAAATAAATATTCCCTTTTCTGATTGAGTGACTTATAAACCAAAGAAGAAAGAAAATTCTCCCAACATAGACATTTCAAACTCTTCTTTCATTTCAATTACAAATTTTCCACTCATTATAGTAATATTACTCCCAAATATGATATCATCAACATATACTACCACAACAGTCATATTTTTATCTTAAATTTTGATATATAAGTTGTTGTCTGTAATCCCTCTCTTATATCCTTATTTTTCTAGGTACTGATCTAGCCTTGAAAACCATGCTCTTGGGGCTTGCTTAAGACCATACAGAGATTTATTTATCTTCCACACATAGTCTTGATTTTCTATTAGCATGAATCTTTATGGTTGTTCAAAATAGACTTATTCTTCTAGATTTCCATTCAAAAATGCTGACTTGACATCCATCTGATAAATCTTAAAATTTCTGAAGCATGAAAATGCCAAGAACATTCTAATGGCTTCTAGTCTCGATACTGGAGCAAAAGTATCTTCAAAATCAATACCTTGTACTTGAACATACCCTTTGCAAACTAATATGGCTTTGTTCTTTATAGTCTCCCCATTTTCATTTAGTTTTTTCTTGAAGATCCACTTAGTTCCTACCACATTCTTGTCCTTAGGTCTTGGAACTAATTCCCAAGTCAGGTTCCTCTCTATCTGGTCAAGTTCTTTATTCATTTCCTTTGTCCAATATTTACTTTTGTTGGATTCTTTAAATGATTTAGGTTCTATCATAGACAACATTGCCTATTCTGAGTCAAATATGAGTTTCCTTCTTGTTTCCACTCCTGCATTTTTGTCTCCAATGATTTGACTCTCAGGATGGTTCTTTTGAACTCTTTTCAATGGAGCTTTTGGAAAGGGTTTTTCTTCATTGTCTTCTTCATCAGTATAGGGTTCATTTTCTTGTGTTTCATTACCATCATTTTCTTGTTGATATTCTTTATCATCATATTCTTGCTGAGATATGTCTTGGGATATTCTCTTCTTTAGTTTTAGGTCATCTATATTTACATTTTCACTTTCCACTATCTTGAGTAGTCTAATATTATAACATCTGTATGATTCTTATTAGGTGAATAACCTAAAAATATCCCTTCATCAGATCTTGGATCAAACTTTCTTAAATTATATTCATCATTCTTAATGTAACCTTTACTTCAAAAAACTCTAAAGTGTTTTACATATGTTGGCCTTCCAAACCATATCTCATAAAGAGTTTTGTCATGGTTGGCTCTCAATTGAGCTTGATTAAGTATGTGGATTTCTATGTAGATTGCATCTCTCCAAAATTTGTCTGAAATCCTAGTTTCATTTAACATGGTTCTTGCATCTTCTTGGACTATTTTGTTTTTCCTTTCCAACACTCCATTCTATTGAGGAGTCTTAGGAGTTGAAAATTGTCTTTTGATACCATTATTTTCACAAAATTTAATGAAATCTTAAGAGGCAAATTCTCCTCCATTGTCTGATCTCAGACATTCAATTTTGAGATCAGTTTCGTTCTCTATAAGGACTTTGTATGTTTTAAACTTCTCAAGGGCTTCTGATTTTTATTTTAGAAAGTATACCTAGGTCATTCTTGTGTAATCATCAATGATCAACATAAAATAATGTTCTCCATAAATACTTTTAGTTCTAGTAGTTCCACATAGATCTGTGTGAATAAATTCCAATGTTTTTTTTGTTGAATTTTCTTTTGTTTTGAAACTAGCTCTTGTTTGCTTCCTTATTTGACAATGTTTACAAATAGAGTCGGAAGGCTTAATAACTTTTGGCAGATCCCTTACTACCTCCTTCTTATTGGATTTGATTAAGTTCTCAAAGCTTAAATGTCCCAACCTTCTATGCCATAGTGAAATTTCATCTTCTTGACTTAAACACAATTTTTCTTCTTCTTCCATATCAAGGATGTACACATTGCTAGATGTTCTTGGTGCAACTACTACTAGCTTTCCAATATATTTTTTTCTGATCTCACATTTATAAGAATCAAAGGTAAGAATGTGACCCTAATCATATGTCTGAATTACACTTAGGAGATTAGGCTTGATATTTTCTACCAGAAGTACATTTTCTTCTTTGGTCTTGTTATTCCCTAGGCTGACAGTGTCTTTTCCCAATATCTTGGTTGACACATTATCTCTAAAGGTAACTTTTCCTTTTTCTTTCTTCTTTAACTTGAGAAATTTTCTTTGATATCCACTCATGTTCTTAGAACATCAACTGTCTATGTACCACTGACATCCTTGTTTTTTTTCATATAGGGCAACTTTACACTCTTTTTTTTTATTTTATTTTTATTTTTTTCTTCCATACCTTTTGATTGTTGGGAATATTATATTTTTGTCATACTTTGACAATCTAAATTCACTAGCTTCATGACCATAGTTGTTGAATTTGTAACATTCAACATTGTAGTCTTGTAAGGGAGAGAAGGAGTTATAATTTCTTCTTTCTGCATTATTCTTATTGTTTTCATATCTTTGAACATTTCTTGGATTGTATTTTCTATAAGTTTTACAATGTATTTCTTTATGTCCAAAATTATTGCAGGAATAACAATATCCAAGGAAGATATATTGATTTCTTTTAGGGGGATTCCTTCTAATGATTCTATTCTTCTTGTGATTGTTATCTTTAGTAGGGAGTGCAAATTTCTATTTATTTGGGACAATTTTCAATGATATTATCTTTGTCTTATTTTCTTCTCTTCTTATGGAGTTTTTAAAAGCATCTGCATAGTTGATTGGTTATTTGTCATTCTTATGTTCTGTAGAGGGATCATATCCTAGTCTTGTCTTATCAGTTGATGATATTTGACTGCAAAGAATGTTGTTCATGATTTTTGAGTTGTCTTCAAACTTAGACTAAATGTCTCCTTTTTCTAGTTTCCCTTTTAGTTGAATTATTTCATCCTCCAATATCTTACATGTTTGTTGTTTTTCAATGAGTTCTTTATTCAAGATTTCTTCTTTTATTTTGGTTTCTTAGAGTTGGGTATTTAAATCAATAATCAATTGTTCTGAGTCACTAATGATTTTGGAAACCTCTTTTTCTCTTGATGTTATAGTTTCTTCAAACTCTAGAAGTTGTTCTCTTAGTAACTTGTTTTGTTTTTTAGATTTTCTTAGTTCTTCAATTGCACGGATAAATTCTTCCTCAAGGTTCACTTCTTCTTCATCTTTCGAATGATTATCATCTTGAGTTTTCATTCCCATATATAGAATCTCTGGCTCCTCTTCTTCACTTTCTTCAGATGAGCTAATGTCTTCTTGGGTAAATAAAGTTTTCTTCTTCTTGTCGAACATCCTTTTATCTTTGGTTTTGCTCTTCTTTTGATCTTTGAAATTTCTTTCATCATCACTTTCCTCCTGCTTAGGATAGGGACATTTATTGGCAAAGTGTCCAATTTTTCCACAATTGAAACATATTAGAGGAAACTTTCCTTTGTATTTCCCAGTCCCTCTCTTGAGTTTCTTCATGAAGTTGGCAGCTTCTTCATCAGATATATTTGATAACTCTTCATTGGTATTTTTCTCCTGCTTCTTCTTTGTCTTAGATGCCTTTAGGGAGTTAGAACATTGATTGATTACTCATCTTAGTAATTCAATCCTTAACATTTGTTTGGGCTCAGTTAGATTGGGATAGATATTTGAGATATGTACATCTTGACCTAATTATGGCTTGCATGATATTACTTTCATTGTTGTACACTCATGATGATGATAGCTCTTTGGTTTTTTTAAACATGCAAGTTAAAATGTGGAATTTAGGTACGTGGATACTAGTTCAAGTTATGATGTGAATGCATAGCATATGTCAGGCATGATAAAAATAAACCTGCATTTCTCAAATTGAACATCAATACAGATATGGATCCTTATATGAAATTATTATGTATATGCATAGATATGAGTTATTGGTGAATTAACTTGCAGGTTAATGAGCTATGCGATAGCCAAATGACTGTAGTGTTGAGGTGACTTGGATATTGTAGATATCAAGAAGATAGTATATGCTATATGTTGTACTTATTATTTAATTTATGATTCAAAATATTGCTATGATTTGTGGTGAGTGTGGTTTTGACAGGACACGCAACTTGCCCAAAGTGGTTGTTTGATGGCGTGACTCTAAGAACAATAGTTTCACAATAGGGCTTGATGTAGGGTGTTGACCCTAGTTCTATAAGGAGGGGTGGAGGTATTTCCCACCGTTTACCCTTTGAAACCTAGATTCGTGGGAGGGTTGTGTGAAGTCACACTCCTATAGACGTGTGATGATGACTTCTAGTTGTGTTGACCCTAGTTCTATGAGGAGGGGTGGAGGTATTTCCCACCATTTATCCTCCGAAACCTAGAGTCGTGGGAGGGCTTTGTGAAGTCACACTCCCCTAGACATGTGATGACGACTACTAGTTGCTTGTTGGGGAAGCTTGGTCGAGATGTATGACACTTTTGCTTATAGGTTCTATCTGGAATTAGGTCAATATAGTTGATGCTCCAGCTTAGTCCAACAGAGGAAAGGATAGGATGGAAGATGGAAGTAGGTTAGGAAGGAAGGATGCTTCGATGTTAGCTCAGAATATTGATTGGGGATTAGAGATGCCACTATTGTTTACTCACTTGGTTCCTACCATGTTTAAAACCCTCTTTGATTTCCTATTGATATTTTAAGTATGACAATGAGTTATTGATGAATTGGCGTAATTTAGTTCGTTAAGATTATTAAATGATGCATTACTTGATTTGTTGTCCTACATGTCTTGGTGATCATATAAGAACTATGCACTAGAGGAAATGATTGTTTATCGTTAGTACATACATGAGATATGTGTTCGCTAGCTACGCACACATACCCTACCCATGTACACTAGTATAAGTAATTAATGTATTAATTATTAAAGTAAATTATTAACTATTTAATTGAATGTTTATTGAATATGTAAATTATATTGCATACAAAATATCTAGAAGCATTAAATAACTTCTTGACTTTGATAGATGGTGGGTATGATGAATTAAATGAGCATGGTGGAGTGTTATGTACATTTTGGGGAAAATTATCAAATAACATTTATTATCTAGCATGAGAAGAAATACTTTTCATTTTATTTATTGTTGTTTAATGCAATTCATTTATATTTAGTTTTATTTTAATATTTTCCCAAAATATCTAGATAAGGGAGGTTGATGGATAATAATGAGGGTGGTTGAGGAGACTTGGGGAAGGGTGTATGGAAACTTGATAAATAGGGAGGAGAAGTGGTGAGGAAGGGAGGATGGAGAGGTTTTGAGCATGATGAGAGATTGTGAAATCTTTGAAAGATATATTTTTTATGATGGTTTTCTTTGAGCATTGTGCTTTGTTGTTCTTGGAGTCATGGGCACGGAGGGCCAAGAAACCGAAAGGTTTCTTGGAGCTAGGAAGCTGGCTAGGCTCCTAGTTGGCAGGGAGGATTCTGTTGTTTCACTCTGGGAAAGCGGGAAAAGAATGTTTGGAAGCGCCCAGGACTACATTACAACCGTTGAGCTTCGACAAGCTAAGGTGGAGGTATTTTTCGATGGTATTTAGTTATTGATATTTTGTATATACTTTTTTTTTTAAGTTCTAAATCATAGAGTTATCATATTACTTATTTTATCATGTTATCTAGATTTATCATTGAGCAAATGTAGAAGAATTGTGTAAATTAAAATCAATGAAATTATGCAAAAACAAAGTTCTTATTGTGTATGAATAAAATGAAAGATTAATTGTTTAACATCTCGTAGAGGGGATTTACAATGCCTTAAAGGTTGTTTATTCTTTTGATGTCTTTTCCTTTCCTGTCCTCATTTCATATGCTGTAAGAATTTCATGGAGCTCATCTACAATGAGTTTGTCAAGTTCTAGTCTATCTTCAATTGTGGAAATCTTGGCATCATACCTCATAGGTAAGGACCTTAATACAATTTGTACAATACATTTCTTTGAGAGTTCTTCTCTTGTTGCTCTGATTGAATTAACTACCTTATCTACTCTATGAAGGTATTCAACAATGTTCTCTTTTTCTTTCATCTTCAAATTTTTAAACTGAGCTCTGTAGGTTTGTAGTTTGTCTTCCTTGACTTTGTTATCTCCTTCATATATAACCTCCAGTTTGCCCATATATCCTTAGTTGACTTAAAATGCATTACCTTCACAAATATAGGATTTGTTAATCCTCCTAGAATGGCATTTACTACTCTTGAGTTGTCATTGAAAATATTATTTCCTGCAGTATCTGTGGGTGGATTAGTTGGTGTATTGTAACCATATTTTACAAATTTCCAAAAATCAAAACCAAGAGCCAACATGTAGCTTTTCATTCTTATTTTCCAGAGAGCATAATCATCTCCTTTAAAAAAATGGTGCTTTGTTGGAAGATGTTCCCTCTTGTTGATCCATTTCTTTCAGGATCTACCTTCCATTGATCAGACTGTGTTGAAGGTATCGGGTCTGATACCAATTGTTGGAAACACTAAGAGGGGGGGTGAATCAATATTACCTTTTTAAACAATTAATAATTACTTTGTTATTTTAATTATCACAATAGATCATCAATGGACTTGTATTTAAAACATCAATTATATAAATAAAAAATTACAAAGTTTATAATGAATAATCTATGATTGTGAAGGACACCAATCCTCTTTAGAACACCAACTCTTGGAGACAAAAATCCCCTTCTTTAGGGCACCAACCCTAAGAAGCACCAACTCCCTTATTTTAGGGCACCAACCCTAGGAATAACAAACTACCTTATTTTTAGGGAACCAACCCTAGGAAACACCAACTCCCTTATTTTTAGGGCACCAACCCTAGGAAGCACCAACTCCCTTATTTTTAGGGCACCAACCCTAGGAAGAACCAAATCCCTTGTTTTCACACTTTACTTAGTAAAAGATATGAATCCTTCCTTTCTCCTCCCTTCCACCCTCTTTGCATAAGTATCTTCAACTTTCCTTCTTGGACTCTGCTTTTGCTTTTGATCTTCTGAACTAGACTGTAGAGACACTTTCTTCTCACCATATATTTTTATTTATATAATATTCCAACTACTGTGAGCTTTGAAGAATTGTGTCCCTTTCTTTGAACCATTGCACCTCTTCATTTAAATTAACAATAATAACTTCTATTATTATTATTAGTTTGTTAAAGACTTCCAATCCCTTGAAAATTGTTTCAACATTTTAACCCTTCATTCATTATTTTATTTATTCTGGATTTGAATATATGCAGACCAATGCTTCCTTCAAACCGTTCTTTTCAAATGACTGTGGGCTCGTTACTACCGACTTAATATCCATTTGTGCTTCCTCTATTATTATTCATACAATATTGTGAAAGGGATAATTCATCATCATATATATGTTGATCAAAATTTTAAGAGTCGATCACATTCATGCACCAACTTCGTTATTTCGATCCCACACTTTCGTTACATCCTCAGTTCTCAATAGATATGAATCAAGTTATGACCAACAACTAGATACATAAGGTGAAAGACTTGTTTTATGTTTTATCCCCTAGGCACTTCATTTCACCAAGTGACCATATATTGTGACCAAGTGTTAACCCAGTTGGCCCTTTATCTCATCGCCACTTTACATATGACCTTAACCTGTGACCGAGGGTGGTGTCTAAGTGATAACCCAAGTGAGCGCTTAATCACTTATCAAGATCGATGATCGTGTTTTATTTGAAAATTGAGATATATGGTTCTTGTTTACTCTGGGACTTCATCGTTTCGGGACTCTGGCCTTTACAGTCTTCCAACTCTCCCGGAGCAAATTTTGTCGCAGTGTGTATCAACATTTCCCTGCTTAATAACCTTCACAGTTCCATGAGCTACGATCGTACTCTTAGGATAAAAATGTCTCTCTCTTTATGGGTATTCGACTATTCGTGACTCCAGGACTCCGAGTTACTCGAACTCTAAAGTAGTTCAATCCCTCAGGAGGTTTACATACCGAATAAGTGATAAAGTTGCAGTGACCACTTTCTATCAATTGTTAGTTCTCCTTATGCTATCCTTCCATTGTACTCAATCAAACGATCAAGAATAATCCCTAAGAATATCAATGGTTAGCATTAATTCACGACTTTTCCCTTCGACGTTTTTGGAATTTTTGTTGGTAGGAGAAGTTGGATATCCCCGGAGGTTGTAATCCTGCAGTGACATGGCTTGATGAAGTCATTGTTGATGTGGCAATCGCTGAGTGGATTCCATGTGTCATTTTGATTCATGACTTTCATATACCTAATGTTCCAACTGGACCTTGACACTTGTCACTAGCTGATTGGGACACATGTCATCTTTGTCTTCTACCACATGTCTCCCTCTTTGAGCATGGATTTTCACTTTGTGGCTTCAGGACTTTTAGTTGTTTGGGACTCTTCTCAATCCCAAAGTGGTCAAATTCAGGCTAATTATTCCTTCCCTTTCACAATCAAATGGTCTAGGGGAATCTTCACTCTCTGAAGCTCATTCTTGATCGGACGGCTAGCGGGATTTTGGTGATTTCAGGACTCCGAGATATTGTGGCTCCTTTCTACATCCAATTATCACTGAATTGTTGAATAGATATACCACCATAGATATTCCCTTGTATTGATCCGATGACCTTTGTTTACTCTGGGACTTCATGCCTTTGGCCCTGCTTATCCAATCCTTCCACTACGCTCGATCAACGGTTGATGAGATTTCCTTGCTCTTCCTTTGATCATTACTTTGAGGATTTCATGGATTCTTCCTTGTCTCTAGTAATCGTCGAAATGGTGAAGTGGAAAAGTGCCGAAGTTATTTATCCACTGCTTGATCCAAAAGTTGATAGTGCATCCAAAGATCCCTCTTGATCCGACGATTGGCGTTTAATTTCTCCCAACCTCTGGTTCCACCTCGATCCGATGGTCCTAGATTTCCCCAAACTGAGAATGAACAAATATTGTAACTCAATCCTTTACAAAAGGATTTCTTCACTCATATAACTCTGGTTCCTATGTTATTTCAAATGCTCCATCTCTTCTGAGCTTCGATTAACGTTCTTTAGAAATTATGTTCTATTATAATCTCTTGCCATCGTTGAAATAAATGACAACATTATACCACTGTGTCCAACAATTAGGTCGGGTTAGGGATTAATATTTTAGGGGCTAGGGGTTATTGGTTAAGGATTTAGGGGTTAGGGGTTAAGGGATTAGGGATTAGGGGGAATGGGTTAAGGTGTTTATGATTAGGGGTATAGGGTCTGAGGGGTTATGGGATAGGGATTAAAGGGTTAGGGTTTGGTTAAGGGTTAGGGATCAGAGGGTTATATAATATGATCTCAACCCCTTATAAACCGTGGTCTCCAAGTTGTGGGAAAGTTATCATCAACTTAAAATTCATGGTCACCAAGTGAAATCAAGGAAGAATATGACATAATGATGAAAGTGAAATAAGAATAGGTTGTTTTTTTTTGTTGTGACTATATATATCACAAAGTGTCTCTCTTTATACATGCCAATAAAAATAACATTTTTCCTATATTTGTTCAACATATTCACAAACATCTTGATAAATTTCCCAAGTTTCATCATTGATTTGTTGTCTTTGTTTCTTGCTCTCACCTAAGTTGATTTGTCCATATCAAATACCAAATCCTAAGTACCCATAACTGTTGGATGACCAATGACATGTTAACCCCTAATCCCTTAGCCCTTGAGCCCTTATAAACCCCTAAATCATTAAGTACCCCAATCCTTGACCCCTAATTACACCTTAAATGCTAACCCCTTAACCCCTAACCCTTGCATCACTAATGCATTAACCCATACTCCATCAACTCTCGACCCCTTATAAATTAAACTGTGGTCTCCAAGTTGGGCCCAGGGAAGTTTCCATCCACTTAACACTTGTGGTCTCCAAGTGAAATCGAGAAAGAATATGACATAATGATGAAGACAAAATAAGAATATCATGTTTTTCTTGTTGGTTGTGACTATATATCTCACAAAGTGTCTATCTTTGTATTTGATGTCTTTTTTTACCTATTTTATATTTGTCAGTGTTTGTATCGCTTTAATATTTTCTATATGCACTAATATTACTTGATTTTTTGTAATTGTAAAGGAACAACACCCTAGTGCACTGCCCGTGGAGGAAGACGTGGTTGTAGTACAAGCACATGTTCAAGAACATGGAGAAAATATTGAAGATCAAGTTAATGATCCTATGGAAGAATATGATGATGGTAATAACACAGTTGAAGAAGATGGGACAAATATATTGATCCAGGAGACACTTAATAATGCTGGAATGGATGATGATGATGATCATCTTGATGGTGTTTCTGATATACCTATACTTGAGAAGGAAACACAACTTCTTTATGAAGGCTCCAAAACAAGTGTTCTCTCTACTATATTGTTGTTGGTGAACTTAAAGGTTATGAATGTTTTTTCAAACAATTGTGTCACATAGCTCCTAAGGTATGTAATATATTTTGTCACATTTAGTACATGATGATAAAGGTTTTATTTTTTCCTCTATTTTTATTGTTAGTTGATGATCTGTAAAATTTGGATGCAATATGTTGATTATTATTATTTACATTAACTGGTATTGATTTTTTATGTTGTAGATTGTTAGGTGAATTTCTGTTACCACCGCCAAATGTTTTATGTCGCACATACCAAGATTTGCATGCCATTACGAAGGATATTGGAATGGAGTATCAAGATATTCATGCATGTCTTGATGATCATATTATGTATTATGGAGAACATGTGTCGAAAGAAGAATGCATGAAATGTCAAATTATTAGATATTGAACCGATCAAGTAACAAAAAAGGTTCCTCGCAAGGTTCTTCGTTATATTCTCATAATTCCACGTTTGTGGCGATTGTTCAGGTGAAAAATCATAGCACAATTTATGTATTACCATGCAAAGAATAGAAGTAAATATGATGTTCTTCGAATGCTTGCATATGGATATGCATTTAAGAATATAGAGGAAATATGGCCACATTTTAAAGTCGAACCTCGTAATCTTAGGCTTTCATTGGCAACTGACGGTGTCAATCCATTTGGAGAGCTTAGATTTGCTTACTTGGTGTGGCATGTTTTTGTTATCAACAATAACATTCCTCCATGGGTGTCAATAAAGAGGGAGCACATAATGTTGGCAATGATTGTTCCAGTTATTTGTTTGGAATAATTTATTTTAACACGATAACATCTCATTTGTCTTATTTGTTTCATAATTGTCTTATATATATATTTTTTACTCATATATGTTCAATTATGTCTTACAGTTATGTTTGATATTTTTTTATTTAGTCATATTATGTGGTAATTATCTACTATACGTTCAATCAATTACATAAGTACCAAGTCAAACATATCAATGTATATATTGAGCCTCTTATCGACAAGTTACTAGATTTATGGAAGGACATCACATGTACGATATCTCTAGAACAGTAGGTGCACAAAGGGAATTTCAATTTCATGCAATGCTTGTATGGACAATTCACGATTCCCTTGGGCTAACACATTTCTGCGGTATGTTATAATGTTACACTGCACTTTAATAGTGTTTAATTTTATGAATTTTGTATCATGCATGTTTTTAATACATAATCCTTTCATTAATCATACTTCGAATAATTGATATAAAATTTAATCCATCTCTTTCAGGTCTTCAAACAAAGGGTAAATTTGCATGTCCAGTTTGTGGTCCTAAGATGAAATATCGTCGTTCAAGAAGTTTAGGAAAGGAGGTGTTTGATGAGTATAGGCACTTCCTAAAAACCATAGGTATCGAAGTACCAAAAAAACATTTTTTTAATGCAAAACAAGAGACTGGATTAAAACCACGGAGAATGAGACCTTATCTATGGAAATTGCAATATAATAGAAATTGTCATGGTATGGATCAAAATGTCTATGTATCATACATGAAATGTTTGGAATATTTTATATTTTTATTGCATTTTGTTCACTATACTAATTGAAATTTTTTGTTGTAATATATTTAATTATGCTTCACCTTGAAGGTTGTCATGAAGGAATTAATAATGGGATGCTTCCACGAAGAATGACAAGTTATCCTATGCAATTCAGTAGGCTCCCCTACTATGAGAACCTAGAAATTGTCCATTTGTTTGATACAATGCATATTGGGAAGAATGTAACATGAACGTTAAGGACAATCTTAGATGGAAGGAGTGACAAAGAAAACATTGTAAGGATTTGTAATGACATTAAGGAGGTCAATCATGCAATGCAAAGTGTGATTCATTCAAATAACAATTGAGACCAAAATATAAGCTCCCTTCCATGGTTATTGACAAAGCAACAAAGCAAGGATGTAAAATAGGTTATTCAAAAAATTAAATTTCCCACTGGATTTTCTTCAAACATAAAGATTATCCTAACAAAGAAAGGTGAATTAGGTGGGGTAAAAACTCATGATTTCCATACCTTCGTTAAGGTAATTATTTTGATGTATATATTTATATATTGGTGAAACATCTTGTTAGTGTTTTTTTTTCTACTAATTTGGGAATAAATAATGATTTTTTTTTTGTTACAATATGTTCTAACTCTATTTCTCCCAGACAACTTTGAAAACAATGTAAAACAAATTGTATATGATCTTGACAAATACATGAGGTAAGTGGTGATTTATATGCAAAGTGCAATTTTTTCAATTCATTGTACAACTTATATTTCAGTTCATGTGTTTTACTTGCAATGTAGTACTATAGACTTTTTTGTTGAAACATGTGATTTGCTTGCATAATTTGTAGATGGTTGTCATCTAAAGAAATCGATAAAGAAGATATAAAGTATTGGAGGAGACCAATTCCTCGTCTAATGTGTGAAATGAAAAAGTATCTACCTCCGACATTTTTCAATGCAAAAGAACACTACCACATACACCAAGTTGAGGAGATTGAAAAGAGTGGACATGTACACACAAGGTCAATGTAGATGGTTGAGAGGCACTTGAAATCATTGAAGGATTTGGTTAGACAAAGCGAACGTCCTAGGGGTTCTATGGTAGAGGGATATATGGTGTATCAAACCATGTTTTATATTACTCAATATCTTCCTAAAATAGTTTCAAGTTTTAATGTGGATCGCATTTGGGATGTCAACTCCATCAAAAAATTTGAAGGGGAGCATCAATTGGGGAAAGGTAGAATGAGGAAATAGACAAGTAAGTAGATCATGGTGGTGATTTATAATACATTTGACTTTTTGTTTTTATGTATATCGTATGTATTTAATTTTTAGTCTTCCTGCATAATCCATTATTATGAAGGCATACCATGGTAACTAATTATGTGTGAATTGTTTTATTTTAATACAACTATTTGAGAGTGGGATGCAATACATTTACACATTGCAAACAATCTTTATTAGATGAGGGTATGGATTGAACGATGTATACAATCTAATAATGGTAGGTTGTCATGGTATGGTGTAGCTTCAATGGTCAAAGAAGTTGAACGTAAAGGAGATACCAATATAACACAAAGGGAAATTGATTTAGTTTATAGTTTAAAAGATAAACAGGAAATCATGTATTCACCTATACTATTTAGTTTTTTTGAATATTATATTGATGTATATAGTGTGTTTTTTTTTCTTGATTTTCATAATTTCAAAGAATAAATATGTTTATCAATTGGCAATGCATTTTTTACATGTCTGGAATAATTTAGTTGAAACACCACAATGTTATGTGGTGCAATGGCCACAGATTTCGCATAAATTTTTTTGATGAAAATATGAAAACTTTTGATAGTGAGATAACTGTGGTGTTTTAGGTTACTAATGTTTCCTCTAAAAGTGAGAGACATCCAGAAGTATCTGAAAATCTATACTATGGTATTTGGATGATATACTTGAGTGTGACTTTAAATCCTTCAAATTAGTTTTGTTCGACGTCAAATGGTATAGGTTATGAATGAATGAATGTGATCCTGATAGAATTGTTAATCAACCTGCTAATGGATTTAGCATGGTTAATACAAGGAACTTTGAGAGGGGATCAGAGCCCTATGTGCTTCCAAGCCAATGCAAACACGTATTTTATTCATAGGTTCTAGGTAGAGGGGGTTGGTCATATGTTGTTAGATATGATCCAAGAGGAAGGACGATAAAGTATAATGTAGTGAAAGAAGATGATATTGAAGAAGAAGATGATGTAGAGGAGCAGTTAGTTCATGTGTCATAGGAAGATATCTACGCAGTTCAAGGAGTTTTTCGAGACAATTTTTTGGATGAAGATGATATCGATGATGTGTTAGATGAATAAATCGAAGAGGTCAAACCAAATGTAGGAGACAATGTTCTTGATGATGATATATATGATGATGTGATTGGAAATGATGACACTAATGATGATGTTGATATGGCCAATCCTTTCAACATCAACTCTAAATTTAATGATACAGATGTTGGGTTGGATGAAGAAGAAGAGTAATGATATGGAAATGTTGAAATGTATAATCAAGTATGTATTTATATGTTTTCAGTTAATTTGTTCTCTTTCATTTACCTTAAATTTTTGTTTTCTTAGTTTTTATGCTTGATTCTTACTATGGTGTTTTCAAATTAATATTTTATAGTAGATAAATTGGGTATTGGGGAATTGAGAGTGACATGAGGGGGGAGGGGGAGGGGCCATATGATAAGATTCCACCTTCACATAGTTGGCCTTGTTCAATAGAGAATATATTATTATTATCGAAACCAAGAGAAGCTCATTCAAGTTTATAGACGCAAATACGACTCACGGAAATAATTCGACAATCAAACGACAAAATTGCAGCATAGATGTGAAGGATATGAAATTATCCATCATCATTATCATCATATTACGATGAGGTTTCAATGAACATATTCATCACTCCTATATCATCTTCGTCGAAACTTTCCAGAAACAACGACCAATGAAAGGCACCAACATTGAATTTTTTCAAACTATGCTTCTCCAAGTCATAGGCATGGTATTATTTAAGAGCTCATGTACCATGCATGAAGTCTAACACCAAGAGAAGCTCATTCAGGTTTATACCATATTCATCTCCAATTTTAACTTTGGTTCGTCGAACAATTTTCAAGTTGGTTGTCCATTTTCAAGCTCTTGGACTTATCATCCTTCTTAATGCATGTAAATGGGACTAAATTTATTATTCTCATGAAAGTTTACTAGAATTTGATTTTGAAGACATAAAACTTGACCTATATTATCCATAGATTTTAGGAGGATACCTAAATTCTATATCGAGGGGCCATGGAAATAAAGGGTTTATTGCTAGAAAATTACTTGATTTTGTTTTAAAATCGTAGAACTATGGAATTAGGATATCCTAAACAATGCTTATCGTGTCCAAAATACTTTAAGAAATAAAAGAATGTAATGTAAAAATATTTTGGATATGTTTTCCGAGAAATGATTGACCTTAAAACAAAAATATTTTTTTTAGGATATGCATAAGATCTATTAGAAAAGGATGATACCTTATTCAAAGACCTTGATGAAATATATAGCATAGAAGATATATTTTAAAGGGAAACAAATTTCCATGGGTCAAGGAAAGAGATAGGAATATAGTTATAAACTACACAAAATTATAGCTCCTAATAAAATATAATGTGGTCAAGTAATGGAATAAATTCAACAATAAAGAGGAAAAATCCTATTTCAAGTACCTTTTAACTAATCTTAGAATCTACTCTATACAACCATCAATTTCTCTTAGGACTCATACCAAATATCATGACAGTTAAGAACATGAATGTGAAACTTATGGCTTCAATTTCAAAAGAGAAACCAAGCTAATATCAATATGTCCCCGTAGAGCTTATAGACATGACATGTGAAAGGAGCCTAAGAGCATTGAAGAGGTGGAAGAGAGCCTAGATCTAGATGTGTTGCAAATATGAGTGTACGATTCCAAGATACAATTTCAAATATAGATTGTTTGTAGAATTCAAAGAGAATTTTAAGGAGGAATAAAGGGTATTTTTTATTGTGGTCTTAGCCACTGAAATGGTATGTCTATTATAAGTATGAAATCTAATGCAAGTCCCAAGATATTTTGGAAAAATAGTTACCCATGGTCATGATGAATTGTATAATCATGAATAACAAATCGGTTTTAGAACTAGACTTTCCTTGAATAAAAATGTCTTATCAGTTTCACATTATTAAGATATGACTACATCTTCAACTCAAGACATAAATGTAGCATCATAAACCTATATCATTCAAACTTATTTTCAGAAGTCACCATATTTTATTTCCTTTATAAAAAGTGGAATTATATAGTTAAAAGTGGCTTATTTGATTAAAGTGCATTTTTAGGGTTTCTCACCCTTCAGTCTAGTGATATGACCTTAAGGATAGTCTATCATGATACTTAACCTAATGAAAAAACACTACCTACTTCTAAACCTATTTTAAGGAGGGAGATAAATTATATTGGGAGGTTGGACCCATCATGTACTGTAGGGAATTTGAAGATTCATGTGCCTATTCTTTGACATAAATACATAAGGTGGTGAATGAAATTAAGTTTAACAAAATATGGAAATTTTAATCATGCATATAAAACCTAAATGAAGTATCCAAAAATTACAGGTGGGCTTCACTAATGTAAACATTAAATGTGACAAAACCTTTACATCATCCTAAAGAAAAAACCATATATTTTAAAACAAGGTACATTTAAACTATGAATAAGATGGAACTGGATTCTTGGTTAATTATCTTCATCATCTATGTAAACCTAGTTGACTCTCTAAAACAGAGAACCCTAAGAAACAATAACCATACGAAAATAGAGAGCCAATCCAAGTGGAGGTTGTTAGTAGCTAGCCATGTCTTGTCAAGGAAAAAGTTCCTTACTCAACAATGAGGTTTTCATCTTGATGTAAGGTCATTGTCATCATCATCATCATCGTCATTGTCATCTTCATCCTCATCAACATCATTGTAATCATCAGAAGCATTGTCATTGTCATCATCATGATCGTCATTGTCATAATTTCCATCATCATCGTGATCAATATTGTCATCATCATTTCCATCATCATCATTTTCATTGTCATCATCATTGTCATTGTCATCATCATTTTCTTCCATTGTCATTATCATCATCATAATTAGTGTGATCATTTTCATTATTAGTGTACTCATCATCATCATTAATGTCATTATCATCGTCATTGTCATTGTTATCATCATTCTCTTCGTGATCATCCTTGTCATCGTCATCGTCATTGTCATTGTCATTTTCAACATCATCATAATTTCCATCATCATCGTCATCCATTGTCATCATCAACATCATCATTGTCATCATCATCACTGTCATCGCTATTTTCATCATCATCGCCATCGTCATCGTCAACATCATCATCATCGCCATTATCATTGTCATCATCGTCATTGCCATGATCATCGTCATTTTCATATCGATGTAAACATGTGACCTCCAGGGAGTAAACACATGTTCTTAACCGTTACACCCACTATATAGTATATATTAATTATATTATTATATAATACATAAATTATATATAATTATAATATATATTAATTATATAATACATAAATTATATATATAATATATATTATATATAATTATATAATTTATAAATTATATATAATTATAATATATAGTAATTATATTTATAATATATATTAATTATATTTATAATATATATTGATTCAATATAACATAACAAACAATAAAACATATATACAATACACATTTCATTTTTATTTCAAACCTGGGCCCGCGTGGAGACCAAAAGAACTCGACCGCAAATAGAGAAGGGAAAGACAAGGAGGCCCTAGCCCACAACACACAAAGAGACAAGGAGGACCTAGCCCACATCGCGACAAGCAACAGAGGAGACCCGACCACCCTCAGAAGAGACAAAGATGCTCAGGGGATCACCAACAATGGGGGGGAAATCAATATGTGTCTTCCAAAAGTCTAAATGGTTACCCTCCTTCTTTAATTTATCTAATATCTTGTTTTCCCTGTTCAAATAACCCAAAATGTCATCAAATTGCTTCAAATTAGTATAATGCATAGTACCCATGAGATGAAGAGAAATGGCTATCATAATAGTATTTGGCATCCGTTTCAAAGATTATAAGCTCCCTTTTGGGATAAGAAAGAACAGTTTCAGGGCCTATACCTACCGATTCAAACTCTTGCCCTGTACAAATAACCCATCTTCTTTATGCTAGAAAAACAAATGCCATAACTAGAATATTGAAGGCAGTGCATTCCTAGTGTAGAGTGATAAAACACAAAGAATAATACCATAAAGACGGAGATGAAATGAAACTTGTAGATTTTTCAAGTGTAGTAGAATATTTGTAAGATATTTTGATGCAAAACTCGGTAATTACATCTTGGACTAGTAACACAACCATTTGATAAGTGTAATCCCAAAACAACTATGGTGAGCTAGATGGAAAATTAATGTTATTGGATTTAGTATTTAGTAATGTAATGCAAGGAAATATTGTCTCAATTCTCAAACTAAACCCCCTAATCTGTGATTCAACATTTAGGTTCTCCCTAGCTTGAAATTGGCTTGAAATATTGGCACTAATGTTTAATATCAATATGCTACCAAGATTTCAATGGCCACCTTCCTTCTTCAATTTTTTCAAAGGAGGGAAAACAAACATTGTATGATTCTAAAATGTTTTGAAGGAGATGCTCCCTTTTATTCGATCCAAATATTTGTCATTTTTTTCTCCTTGACTTTCCTAATTGAGGAATAGAAAAAGGAGTCCAAAAGAGACTTGAACCGAGTTGCAATAATGATAAAGGATCCTCCAATAAAGAGTGTATCATATACAAACTATTCCTAGAAGATTGAAAATTGAACTTTCATGTTCCATCTTACTACTCAAGGATTTGACCATTCAAATACAAAGATAAGGGGAGAGGAGGGATAATTTCCTTATCCCTCTGCTAATATGGAAGAAATGAGTTGGTATATCGTTCACAATGGAAACCTAAAAGAAGCATATATCTATCTAATTACCAAAGGAATAAAACTGAATTTATGCATGGAATCAAAGAGGAATGAATGCCTAACTCTGTCAAAGGAATTTTCCATGTCTATTTTGATAATCATACATCTATCCTTATTATATCTACTAAAGTGACTAGCCTCTTGAACCAAGACTATGTTGTCTACTATCTGCCTTTTTTGCATCAATTCCCCCTTGGTTCTTTGATATTATTTTTGGGACAACATTCCTTAGTCTATTTTCTATAGTCTTTGTCATTATTTTGTAGGAAGCATTGCACATCAATATGGGTCAAAATCTAGCAAAGGTGGATGAATTTTCTTCTTTTGGAAACATAGTTAAAAAGGAGGACTTTGTATTACCTCCCCACTAAAAATATTTATGGACATACCTTATCATACAAATCAAATCATTCTTGATAAAATCCCAACAAAATCTATAGAAATGAATGGAAAATAAATATGTTCCTGACAACTTGTCTGGATATAAGCTCCAAATTGCATCAATCACTTTAGATTCTTCAATTAGATTTACTATATTTTCATTTTGCTTATGAGAAAAAAAGCAACAAGATGTTTTTAAGAAGATCAAAAGTAGCAACAATATCTTCTCCCTCTTACTCTATATATCAATCATGAAAATTCTTTTTAGTTTCTACTTTAATTTTCTATAAATTATTAGCCTTCTTGCCATTTTCTAGCAAGATCTATTTGAAATTACTATTATATCTCATTTCGATATATTGTTGGTGAAACAAGGTTGTGTCTCGATTCCCAAACTTCATCCAAAGGATCCTTGACTTAAATCTCCAGGTTTCTTCTTCATCCCTAAGAGAATTATGTTGATTTTGATAGATTTCGTGATTATCCAATTGTATCTCTTCTGATACTTGATCTGTTTCTAGAATTTCCTATTTATTTTAAGCTATGAAGATAATGAATAATGCACATAGGATGGGGACAATTAATAGTATTTAACCTAGTTTTTGAGAGCCAAATTCACTAACTTTAGCTTCTACTCCCATATATAAACATGGGAGCCCACAATCCAAGTGCACCAAGCATTTGAAATAACTTCCATCACATTTTCATCCTAAAACCACAAGAGACTAAATATGAAGGTGAGGGCATCGTAATTAGGAAAATATTCAAGAACTAGTAAGATTGGTTTATGATTAAGAATTGTAGAAGGAATTGAAGGTTCCCCGGCAGCACCTTCCGAAGGTCCCTGCGAGGCCTGAGACCGCCCACGGTTTTTGCATGCGGGCGGGTACAGTGGTCTTGGCTCACCACTGCGATTTGATCTTGTTTGCAGGAGGTAGGCTACGATGGCCCCAGATAAAAACACCGAGAAGGGAAAAGACCCTTTGGAAGCATTCAAGGCGTTAGTTCGTTCGGCAGGCTCGAAATCCAAGTCTTCTCTCTCGTCCAAGTTTGTTAAGAAGATGGAGGAGATCCCCTCTCTGGAGCTAACTCCAGAGCAGCCTTGCTCTATTGCCCTCCTTCTAGCAGAAAGGTCCCTCATCGGAAAGTTTACGGGGTTATGGCCTAGCCCCAAAGCGGTGGAGGCATAGACGAATGACCGATGGCAACCACTGATAAAGGGAAACGTTTCTCTGTTTGCAGTAGGCAGGGGTTTTTTTGTCTTCAGTTTCTTGAACAAAGAGGATTGTGACCAAGTCTTCAGATCTGGGCCCTATTTCATGGGGTCGAGAGGACTGTTCTTAGCCCCCTGGACTATTGACTTCAATCCCGAAGCTGAGATTACCGTAGCCCCTGTATGGGTTAGGCTGCCCCACCTACCCTTGCATCTCTGGGGGATAGAAACTCTGGAGGACATCGAAAATAAGCTTGGGCGTTACCTGGACAAAGCAGAGCCAAAAGGGGACCAATATACCTGCGCCCGCATTTGTGTTGAGGTTAACCTCGAGAAAGGTCTTTCGGAAGCCATTAATCTCTCCCTGGGGGAATGGAGCCATATCCAAGAGCTGGACTACGAGAAGATTCCTTTCAAGTGCCTCTGGTGCCATGCTTACGACCACTTTGCAAGAAACTGCCCCAAAGTCGCTGAGGAACCGGGACCAGTCAAAGGAGACGCCTTTCAGCCCGTAGCAAACCGACGAAGGCAGCCAAAGCGAAAGGAACCACTAGACCAAGCCCCGAAGGCCACTCATTCAACATAGGCAACTCTAGAAAATAAAAACAGTTTTGATGCGCTAAAGGAAGACGAAGCCCCAGAACCATAAGAAACAGCAATCAAGGATGATCCTCCGGCGGACGAAAGCCTTCCATATTCCTCCCCCCCAAAATTTGTAGCAGCGAGAAAGATTCGGGCTCCAGATCCGGATGCTCAAGAAGGTCGGGTTACAGCCCCCTCTAGCGGCTCTGGGGGAACTTCTGAACCTGAAGACAATTCAGTCCCGTCTCCGCCTCTTAACCGAGGGCGAAATACCAACAAAGCACGCAGAGAAAAGGAGGCAGCCTTCAACATTTCTTTAGGGTCTCAGAAAAAGCTAGACCCCTACATTAAGGGGAAAACTTCAGCCCCCTTGGAATAATGCTTTGCTTCTATCTTTTTCTATGCTCACAGTTTGTGAGAAATTACTCATGTACGCACTTTTTGTCATATTCTCGAATTAGATCAAGGAGCAAAGGGGCTTGGTCTCCCAAGACATTCACAAGAAGGTTGGCAGCACTGTCAGAGGTCACCAACCTTCTTCGGATTTGTAAATTCCAGATTCTGGCTGGCCAGAATGCCGATTAATGCAACATAACCGTTTTTGT
>ML784377.1:67314-83955 GCA_009831015.1 Picea engelmannii | reverse complement strand
CCTTTTGAAAGGTTAGTTAAATTTTACTATTTCTACTTAGGTCCACATGAATTTGAACATATTATGTTCATGATCTAGTACATCACTAACAAATGCTTATTCATACTTCTAATTTGACTGCAAGTTTTGTGTGTGTTTTCTTTAGGAACATGAAAGTTTTC
Source organism: Picea engelmannii (assembly GCA_009831015.1). Taxonomy (NCBI): domain Eukaryota; kingdom Viridiplantae; phylum Streptophyta; class Pinopsida; order Pinales; family Pinaceae; genus Picea; species Picea engelmannii. The sequence continues at coordinate 83,794 of ML784377.1, read as the reverse complement.
AAAACTTATGCCAAGAATTGGAACAAGCATAAAGGGTGCATAGATGAAAACTACACCATGAAGGAATCCATCAAATTTTTTGTTGGGTATGTGGAATGTATGGAATATATTGGAAGCATGCCTAGTAGAAATGAGTTTTGGGATGATGAAGAGGGAGAGGTTGTTCATTATGGGATGGCCTTATTTAGTGAAACTTCTATTGAATTAGATGATATTGGTTTGTTATAATCCCATATTGAGTCTTGTACAACACAAATGAACTTCAAGATTAGATAGAGTAAGTAAAAAGCATGACCTTATAAAACTAGTTTTTAGTAGATTATATCAAAATATCTTGAAGACAATGCTCATTGACATGAATGGAAATTAGGATGCAATTGAGTGAAATATCCAATACAAGCATCCAAGCTCAAAAGGATGAGGCTTTGTTACAAAAGATTGACAACTAACAATTTAGTGATTTGTATCATTGAACAAGACTATTATGATATAGTTTTCAATTGGATGGTTTTGTGACGACATTTAATAATTTACAAGTGGAAGGAAAAGATAATATTTTTAGTACACTTAAATGGTTGACACATAGACCAAGGAAATATGCAACCAGGTACAAGGGATACTTAATCAATGGGTGTATATTTCATATTAAAATCATACAAAATGTTAGAACCACCAAAAATAGTGGCATGTGCATAGATGCACAAAATTTAATAAGGCCAGGTGCAAAAAACAATAATCCTATACATTAGATGATAAAATATTTTGGAGAGATCGAAGAAATAATCATATTGGACTACTATTGTATGGAGTTTCCCTTCTTCAAATGTGATTGGGAAGATGTATACATGAAGAATGGAATGAAAACTAATGAAATTAGTTTCACAATGGTGAATCTAAATGGATGCATAAGAAATAATTATAGAGTGCAAGATGATTCAGTAAATATGATGACATTGTAGTTGATGGTGACATGGATTATGTTCAACTAGATTGTGAAGGAACATGTTTAGATGTTGATAAATAAGTAGTATTCATGATCTATTTATCCATTCTCATTTAATTTGTATCCATGAAAAATAAAATTACATTTTCATACTCTTAATTGTTTGAATGTACATATACCAATTAATTTACTATATGTTTACTTGAATTCCATTCTTAAGTTTTACTAGCTGCATATTGAAAATGGTTTTGACATAACTTTTGAATATTCTCAAATCCCACCCTAATGTCCTTCACATTTTAATGTATATGAAAACAAAAACTATTGAAGATGTTCAAGGAAAGTCGTGTTGTGGCTCTATTTATGTTCTCACTATAGTACTAATGGCTTGTGATATCTATTGTTTTCAGTTTGTTATGTGGTTCTTAGAACTATAAGTTGTTTTTTTCAAAGGATTGTATAAGTGGAAGTTTTAAAATGTTCCAATTTTTACCCTTTTGTGAAAGATAGTGGCAGTTTTTGTATAGATAAAAAATGATATTTTTGTGTTGATAGTTGGTTATTCTTAGGGTCATTGAAATACGAGGTTCAAAGGTGTTTTGTTTATCCTCCTTCCCTATTACTTTGTAAGTGCATAAGCACATTATGAATGCGATTTCTATTCTCATTGAATAGATGTTCAATATTTTTCAATTATATATGTTGAACTCAAATCTACTTTTTTTGAATTTATTTATTCTTGTTTCCACATACCGAAGTGGTTATGAAGTGCCCTTAATGACACTTACAAGGTACTTAATAACCACCTATTAATTTCACTTACAAGTTACTTGATAACCACCTCAGTAAGTGGATGTAAGGAAATTTTAAATATGCCCCTACACAATATGGCTTTAATGGCCCTTATAAAATAGCCTAATTGTAAGGGATTTAAATATACTTTCCCACTACCTATGTAAGTTTCTATAAGGGAAGTTTTCAACCTCGTTTGTAGGTTACTATAAGGGTGGTTTCAAACCACCCCTGTAAGTTTCTATAAGAAGGGTTACAAAATTCCCCCATAAATTTTTAAAAGGGGGTTTCCTACCACCTCCACAAGTATTAGTAAAGGTAGTTTCAAACCAGCCTCATATGTTTCTATAGAGATTTTCCAATTTCTCTTGTAAGTTGTTATAAGGGGGGTTTAAGACAACCCCTACAAGATTCTATTAGGGGGGTTCCAAACCACCCTTGTGTGTTGGTATGGTGGGGTTAAGTTTTCCTTGTATGTTTCCATCATAGGGGGTTTAAAATTCACTCATGCATTGCTATGAGGGGGATTTCAAACCATCCCCGTAAGTAGCTATGAGTAGGATTTCAAGATGCCTATATAATTTTCTATGGGGAATTTTCAAACCACACACGTAATTTTTTATGAGAATGGTTTCAACCACCCCCATAAGCTGCTATGAGGGAGGTTTCAAACCGTCCCTATTCCAACTTTCTATGGGGGAGGTTTCAAATTTCCCTCGCAAACTACTATTGGTTTTCTCCAATCACCTTTGATATTGTGTGTAACATTCTTATATATATATAGTTTTAAATATATATATTTTTGTTAATGTTGTCTCAAATGTCCCACATTATGATTGTCGGATATCCGACAAACCGAACCGTCGGTCTCATAGAACCATGGTTGGACATGTTGTTGGACCGTCAGTTTTTTGAAGTACATAGTTCTTGAGTTTTCGTTGGATCTCCGATGTGACACAACGTCAGATGAATAGAAAGGTCGTCAGTCTAACTATCTTACTATCAGAAATCCGATGGATATAACCAACAAATGTCCATTGGAGTACCAACGCATATTGGGCATCGGAATATCAGACATAACGTCAGAAGTCCTACTTTGGATTCGTATTTGCGATGGTGGTTTTTGTCGGACTTTCGACGCATAGATGTTGAAAATAATGGAAAATATGAACGATGCTTTGGTATTTACGCATCTCAGTATACCGACTAGAGTCTGTCGGATATCTGATGGCCCTGTTTTCATTGGATAATTCGAATAAATTACATCGATGGATTTGATAGCCATGTTTGGTCAAAGTAGCGACATAAGGCCATCGAGACACCAACGTATAGCCATTGTATTTCGTCAAAATTCCAGCAGTGTTGGGAACTTCAGTGGAAACAATTCAAACTTCAAACAAAATAGTCAAGGCACACTTCCTCATTCTTCTTCTGAATAGTATGGTGCATAGGTTATGAAGCAGAGATCAATGTTAGTGAATGAATTGTTGTTCTATTTCCAACAATCAATTTTCGGTGGTTTAATTAGCAGTTTGTTTTTTCTATTTGTATTGACCTATTTAGTTTTAGAGCATTTCTACTTTTGTCTTAGTCTAGTTAAGGAAGGTGCATGAAGTCTAGTGGCATGATGCATATCCCAAGGAGGTATTGTATATTCCTTGGAATGCACTTATTAGAGACTATCCATTATGCAAAGATAAGGGCACAAACCCAAACATTGAAATAGATCAAGGGTTGGGTTTGCTTATGGATTGATGGAGAATTGGATCTGGGGTAATTTTATAACCCTAAAGAGACCTTTAGGTGTTATATAAGAAGGCATGGTTATAAGTTTTATTCATTTAGCATTTCAGAGCAGGACGCAGTTGGTGAAGGGTAGAGTTTGAAGATTTTAGTGTATTTTATGTTTCCAAAAGTAAAAATTAGTGAAGTGATTTGAGTTTCATATCTTATTAAGTGTTTCCAAAACTAAAAATCAGTGAAGTGATTTTAGTTTCATATCTATGTACTTGTTTCTAGTTTGTCCAATTTGATGTGCTTCAGTTCCTAGTAAAAATAAAATTGTAGTTTTGATAGATATTTCAGTTTATTGTTTTCCTAAGTAGGTAGGTTAAGAATATACAAACTTCATTACAATCATCATTACAGGGTGTGTTTTCTTCATTACAAACAATGACCAAGGAAGGAAAATCAGATTAGAATTGTTACCATGTGCTGAAGAATTTTAACATGGTGTCAGAGTAGTGTATTTGAAGCCTTCTATACATGAATGTATGGAGAGATTGGACTTGAAGGAAAGAGGGTCGTTAGAGGGTTTCCTTGGACGGAATGTCCATGATTAGGGATGGAATTAGATTTTTTCCAGTGATCAACACATCGAATTGAGAAGGGTTGTGGTGTGTGAAACCTTAGTTGATATAGTGAGTGGATATTGAAGCTTGTTTAGTGGAGTTGCAGCAATGGCCATTCCCAGAATGAGAAAGAGTAACTTGTTGGAGATCACCTCCAACTCTATGTGGTATAAGTGTAGACTAAAAAACCTCCTGGAAGCAACGATCCTTTAGTACTTTGTGGATAAGGAGGTCAAACCTCCTACAAATCTCAAAGATATAGCAAAGTACAACAAAATTGCAGTCAATGTGAAGCAAGTATTTCTATATTCAATGAAAGATCATATAATCCCTCATATCATTCATAAGAGCACTACCAAGGAGATGTATGGTTCCTTGGGAACCCTATATTAGAGTGTGAATGTATCTAGGAAATGCTCCTAAGGAACAAGCTCACTGTGAGTTGCATGGAAAGAAAGATACAATAGCCAACTATCTGATGGAGCTACCAGAGCTCAAAGCCCAGCTTGGTGCAGTGGTGGAAAAGCTACTTCAATTTCTCTGAATGCCTTTAGTTCATCTTGGCACAACTTTGTCCAAGTTATCTTTGGTCCACACAAACTTCCTAACTTTGATAACTTGTGGGATGCTTCATTGGAAAGAAGATAAGACTAAAGAAAGTCTCAACTAGTTGCAAGGATGAGGATGATGTAATAAACCTAGTCCTGACCATTAAGGTGAGGAGAGGAGGTAAGGAAGGAGGACCAAGGAGGGGCAAAATAGGAAAGGAGGAAGAATCAGGTTCTTCATGTCGGGTGAAGAAAGACTTGAGTCATATCAAGTGCTTTAGGTGCAACAAGCACAGTCACTATGCGTCATAGTGTACTAAGAGGAAGAAGGGAAATGTTAAGTAGCATCAGTAGCAACAAGAGTTAGTGAGAAATGAAAATTCTTCCAGTGTGGAAAATTTGACCGCTAAGCTAGATACCCACTTCACCATAGTGTCCAGTATTTCCACATACGTAGTTTCATGGGTTTGATGGTATGTGGACAATGGAGCTTCAAGACATATGACAAATTGATCTTCAACAAGATTCAAGAGAAAGATGGATGAATGCTTGTGGAGTTGGGTGACAATGCCACGTATCTTGTGAAGGGATTCAACTCCATATATTTTCAAAATCCTTTAGGTGATTTTCTTGAGTTAGATTATGTCTTGTATGTTTCCGACTTAATAAAGAGTCCACTTTCAATTTCTTGCATGGAATATTTACAATGTTTGGCTAAGTTTGATGGTAAACATGTCACCATCAAAAACAACAACCATGGGGCTAGTCAAGTTTTAGCTAGAGGAGTGTGATAAGGTGGCCTTTACAGAATACTTGTAAATAAAATTGACTAGGTATAGAAATATGCCAAGTTGGAGGAGGATTTCTCAAACCTTGAGGGAACAATTACAGAACTCAGTGTGGAGTCAGTGATTGATTACTTGATTGTATTTGATGGTAGTATGGAAGAGTACTAGGATAAGGTTCTTATTAAAGGATTCTCTCAGCAAGAGGTAGTTGAACTTGATGAGACTCTTACTCCAATTTTCAGAGGATTCTTCCAGGAAGAGGGATTATCCTTAGATGAGCCAACACATGCACCTCAATTTTTGGATTTTAGTATCAATGATATTGTTTTCATGTTGGGCTTGTTAAAATATTCGATGTGCTCATTTCACCATAGACAATATCATAATATCGTCACCCAAACATAAGCATACATTCACCCCTGAGCACCATAACCTTTTCTAGATAGAATGATTATGGAAGTAGCACTAGAACCAACAGATAACCAAGAGAGCGCATCTTTATCCAAAGATAACACACCAGACAGAAAGTCCCAAAACCATAGAATAAGGACAATACTCAGTTGCAGCATTTGCAGTTGCACTTACCAAGAATACCACCAAGAATATCATAAATACCACCAAGAATTTCACCAAGAATAACACCAAGAGATACTAGAAGGTAGGGCGCATATCTTAGTCTAGATAGCGCTAGAGAGAAAGACCAAGAATCACCCCAGAAGATCCACCTTCCATTCTTGTTGTTGCATCTCCAAACTTGCACTATACTTGAGAGAGTGAGTGAGGTGAGTGAGTGAAAACAAACGAGCTCAAGCACCCTCTATTTATAGTGATCCTTATCAAATTTCTAGGTTGACTTCTCCTTCTAGAGAGTAATACTTTATTATAATTTATTCTACTGAGTCGACTTGTCTTCTAGGGTTTCTACAAATTTGTTTAGGGTTTCTCTTGCTTTTGAAATATTATATTCTATCCAAAGGTTACACATGGAGGTTAGTACCTCCCGTGTATACCATAATATGAACACTCCTCCTAGCTAGGGAGGTATTAATTGTAATGGTCTCAAACACATCCATCCATTTCACATGGTATGCGCAAGGCTCACATAGTATTGCAGACTATTCTACAGGTAGCATCATCATAGCCACATGCTATCTCATGATCATGTAGATCAAGTCACGAGCATCATCATCACTATCCATCTAGATGGAAATCACCTCCAACACTATTGGTAGTCTCCATGGCAATCCGGTAGTATCACATAGTTACTACAGTTCCATCCAATAGATCAAAACAATGTCGATCCATAGCAACACAAAACTATTATCTAGTGGTACACAACCACTCCTAGTAGTGCACATCTACTATCTAGTGACATGCAATCACTACTAGTAGAACACATCCACCACAGTAGTACACAACTACTGTCCAAAGACACATAGTCTCCACTGCAATAAACTAATAGTAACACATGATATCACTATGCAGTACAACAATCGCATGGAATCAAATCATATCATTGTCTGCATCATCTCTCGAGGTTATACTCCATCTGAGTAATCAAGCATGATGTTTAAAAAGTCATGTGTTGAACTCAGTGCATTCAACAGAGTGTCTTGCATAAGTCACTCACTCAACAAAGTGATACAGGGACCATTCTTATAATCTGGATATACGTCCTAGAATAATGGTTGTCCCAATATATGTTGAAAGCCCCACAATGAGCTACAAGGATCATTCTTCTAATCCGGACATACGTCCTAGAAGAATGACTATCCTCCTAGATGCTGAAAGCCATGCCATGGGCTATAAGGATCATTATTATAATTTGGACATACATCCTAGAAGAATAACTGTCCTCCCAAATGATAAAAGCCACGCCATGGGATACAAGGACCATTATTCTAATCCAGACACGTCCTAGAAGAATGACTATCCTAGAACATTTTCCCTCCGTCCACTACTATGAACTCAGAGAAAATTTATGTCTTGTACCAATCTCCCCACTTTGGTCAATACTGTGAACTCAGGGAGACAAACCATTCTCCTAATCTGGACATACGTCCTAGAAGAATATCTATCCTGGACCATTCTTCTTATCTGGGAAATTCCCCAGGAGAATATTTGTCCATGGTACATAAACAATCTGTAAACTTGGACCATCCTCCACAGGGAGAATTTCTTTCCACCAACAATCTATCAACCTAGACCATCTTCCATAGGGAGAATGTATGTCCACCAATAATCTATTCTACCTGGACCTTTCTCCACCTGAATAATTTTTTTCCACCAACACACTAACTATCCATGATGCCACATATCAACACTCCCTCCCAACCAAGGAAGCACCACCTCCCTCTCAACCAAGGGAGTTATCTCCACAAGTCCCATCTTGTCCCTCAAGTACACAAACTTTATGTTGGACTGAGGCTTAGTCAAAATATTAGTTGTATGCTCATCGGTGGAGATGTATTGGAGAATCAATTCTCCCTTTTGGACTTTATCACGTATAAAATAATACTTTATGTCAATGTGCTTCAAACTGTCATGGAAAAAAGGGTTCTCTGAAATCTTCACACAACTCTGATTACCACAATATATCATAGTCAAATCCAACACCTGATCAAATAGTCCAGAGAATAGCTTATGGAGCCATATTGATTCCATACAGGCATCACAAGATGCAATATACTTTGCTTCTACAGTACTAAGTGCAATAGTCTTATGTTTCCTACTAGCCAAGGATATCATAAGAGATCCCAAACTAAAACATATACCAGAAGTACTCTTTCTATCATCTCCATTCCCTACCCAATCTGAATCAGTAAATCTATGCAACTATACGCCATTGTTTGAGTCATATATCAAAGAATAATTTAGTGTCCCATGAAGATATCTCAAAATGTGCTTTGCAACTATCTAATGCTCATGTCTAGGTTCCACCTAAAACTGGCTCAACGTGTTCACAAAAAAGAAAATGTCTAACCAAGTATTAACCAAATACATCAATGAGCCAATCAACTTCCGGTATAGGGATGAGTCTACTGGATCAGAGTCTCTCAGCTTCTTCAGATCGGTCACCATGGGAGTTGTCATGGATTTGCAATCCATCATCCCAAACTTCGGAATGATATTTACAACATACTTCCCTTGCCCTAGGAATATTTCACCACACTTCTACCATACTTCTAGTTCCAAATAATAATGCATGTGAACAAGATCCTTCATATCGCATTTAGAGGCTAACTCCCTCTTACACTGAATAATGAGAGGCTCTCCACTTGTCAGAAACAAATCATCAACATATAATAGCAGGATCACAGGTGCATCATTCATAACCTTGTAATAAGGATATGGATCAACATAGCTCTCAAAAAATCCAAGTCTCATCAAGTAACTGTCAATTCGTTCATACCAAGCTCTTGGAACTTGCTTGAGTCCATACAAGGCCTTATTCATACATGGGTTTCTCTTAGGTATACCTCAAAACCTTGAGGTTTCTCTATGTATACTTCTTCCTCGATTATTCCATTGAGGAAATAAATTTTTACATCCATCTAATGTAAACTCCAACCCATGGATATGATGGCTCTAATAGAGGTGTATCTGGAAACTAGAGAAAATGTCTCATCATAGTCTTGTCCCTCCTGCTGGGAAAATCCTCTAGCCACAAATATTTCCTTGTATTTTATCAATATTCCCATCCATTGCATGCTTTATCTTGTAAACCCATTTTGAAGTGACTACAAACTTTCCTTCAGGGATAGGCATAATTTCCCATACATCATTTTTCATTATGGATTGATATTCCTCCATCATATCTTCCTTCCATTCCTTTGATTGCTTCTTCAAAAGTGGAATTTTCTACATTGATATGTTATGGAGAACATGTAGTTTCTTCCTTGGGACCTTCATGTTCTTCTTCATTGTTAGGATCCATGGAATCTTCTATAGATTTCTTGAAGCCAATCTTTTTTTCAAAATTCACATCTCTGCTAATATCAACCTTCTGTTGACCTGGAACATAGATTCTATAATATTTTGATGATTCACTATATCCAATGAATATTCCCTTCTTTCCCGAAGGTTCCAAATTCTTTCTTTTGTCCATGGGAACATGAATATAGACAGGACAACCAAAGATCCTGAAGTGTTCAACATTTGACTTCTTTCCCGAGAAGTTTTCTTCTAGAGTCATGTTCTTCAATATACAATGAGAGATTCTATTCTGAACATATACGGTTGTCATAGCTTCTCCCCATAGAAACATAGATAGATTCTGGTCATTCATCATTTCCTTAACAAATTCTTCAATGGTTTGGTTCTTTCTTTCTTCCACACCGTTCTTTTGAGAATTATGTGGGACAAGTAGCTTATGCCTAATCTCGACTGCTTTACAAAAGGAAATGAGTTACTTGGAGGTGTATTCTCCTCTAGTAACGAACCTCAAGATATGTATCCTCTTAGTGAGGAGGTTGACATTGGTCCACACACATTTTAGTGAATGATGTTCAAAAATCCTTTTTCTTTACACGCTTCCCTTAGAATTGGTACTTGGTGAGATCAATTGACTCACCACTTGATGGAGTCATATTCTCATGTTTGTAACTATCATTGTATCTCCTTCTCAGAGTTATCTCCTGTGAACTGACCAGAATAAGAACAAAAAGATAAAAAGTATTTCCAATAGCATTTTCATAAGAACATATCTATGGTAACAAATATGGTAGTCATCATATAATTACCAAGGTGACCTTCCCGGGAGAAAAACAAGAAATATCTCTTAGAGGAGATGTTAGTTAATTTTGTAAAAAAGTGCAATAAGCATATATATCAATAGTGCTTTCATGTAACCACGTATATCTAGTAGTAATATAACCTTTCAAATATTGTTTTCACAACTATAGAAACTATCAAACTTGATATGTGCAAATTGAAACTTAAAAATTGATCAATCAAACCTGAAGTCTCAACTTCTAGGGAGGACACACTTGTTCCTATGAATGTATTGAATCCAATATCACTACTTGGACAAGGTCTCTTGTACATCCCCTGCAAACATACTCATGCTTTGTTGGATGATATAACTTAGAAATCATATACAAGTACATACCTTTGAAATTTGTAGTATCATTCAGCTTGTCTTCTAATCTGAAAATAGACACCATCTTGACAAGAAGAGGTTAGAAACTAAATAAAAAAGGTTCAATGATTTGAACAAGCTAGAAACCCTGAAATTTCAACTCTTACCACAAAATCTATTTTGACCAAAAGTCAACCTTTGACTTTGACTTTGACCAAGAACTCAAACTTGACATTTTTGTTGGTTGAGGACACCAGAGGGCGCACTAGAATGTCCAGAAATTAGGTCCAATGCTTCACTTAATGTTCCCAAATACTTAGATTAGGGTTTGATGCAGCTACAAAATCAGAAACCCTAGTTGTAGCTGCAACTGGTGCTACAACGAGCTTGACAAAGAACTCCTGCTCTACCTTCCAGTGGTTAGAATTTTCTGAAGGTAGTGTGGGCCCATAACCTGTTAAAATATTCGATGTGCTCATTTAACCATAGACAATATCACAATATTATGACCAAACCATAGGCACACAACCACCCCCGAGCACCATAACCTTTTCTGTATAGAATGATTTCGGAAGTAACACTAGAACCAACAAATAACCAAGAGAGTGCATCTTTCTCCAAAGATAGTGCACCAAACAGAAAGTCCCTAAACCATAGAACAAGGACAATACTCAATTGTAGCAGTTGCAATTGCACTTGCCAAGAATACCACCAATAATATCATAAATACAACCAAGATGGTCACCAAGAATACCACCAAGATATATTAGAAGGTAGGGTGCATATCTTAGGCTAGATAGCGCTAGAGAGAAAGACCAAGAATCACCACAGAAGATCCACCTTCCATTCTTGCATTTGCAGCTCCAAACTTGTGCTATACTTGAGAGAGTGAGTGAGGTGAGTGAGTGAGAACAAATGATCTCAAGCGTCATCTATTTATAGTCCTCCTTATCAACTTTCTAGGCCAACTTATCCTTCTGAAGGGTAATACTTTAATATAATTTATTCTACTGAGCCGACTTGTCTTCTAGGGTTTCTACACATCAAATTAGGGTTTCTCTTGCTTCCAGAATATTCTATTCTAGCCAAAGGTTACACATGGAGGTTAATACCTCCTACAACTACCATAATATCAATAGATTTGTTCTAAGTTTAGTGCACATTTCAATTCATTATTTGATATATCTAATACACTTGTCTTTTCCTTATATAGATGAGTTCATTATTATAGGAAGTCCCGAATAGTTCATGATGTGGTTTGAGAATATTTTGACCAATGAAGATGGCATGAAGAACAAATGAGCTTGGAAGGATGCTCATGTAGTGTTCCTTGTATAGAGACTGTTTATTGACAACATTATGGGAATTCATCTCCCATCGTTGATCACTTGTGCCTATGCTCAATAATTAAAACCTTATTTTGTTTTTCCAGTTTTAATGAAGTTCATGTAAACATTTTTGTTTTATTGGAGGCCATTGTTCTGAATGACTCTAATTATGTTTTGTTTTTTATTTATTTTCTTAGTATGTTCATTTTTATTATACATATTAATCACAAAGCAAACTCTTAGTGAGTGTGATAGCTAGATGTTGCTAAAACTGCTTGTGACTATTTATTATCAAATTGCCTAGTTAAAGCTATTATTTCAAGTCTTTATTCAAGCATTTTAGAGCATAAATCTTGTGGTTGTTGCAAATTTATTATTGTTGTTATAAACTATTACACTGGTGCAATTTTATATCAGCTAGTACATTTATTAAGAGTTCGTTGTCTTATGAATCACTAACATCATTTTGGTACTTGGAAAGTGCCCCTTTTTGCCTTGTTGTCTTGTTCTGGGCAGGTACACAATATTATTTATTTGCCTCATCTTCAATAAGACTTAAAGAACCTTTTATCTTAAGTGATCTGTGAGAGGGGAAGGATTTCCTTGTGTCATTTTCCTTAGACTTATCAAACTCCCAGGTCAATGGGGACATCTTCCCTGGGGTACTACAACATAGTCCTAAATATAAAGGGATTTCCTATTAAGGTGATAGTGACAGGTCATTCCCAGTTACACCGATTTTGTATCCACTTGCCTTGGGATTTTGGGCAAGTAAAAATTATGCGATAACAAGACCAAAAGGCCTCTCAATGAGGAGGTGTGATATGAAATGGATATGAACCAATGAATAGGAGTAAGATTCAGTACCTACAAAGAAATTCAACAGTTTATGAAATTTATCTGAACTATGTAAAAGACAAATAAATGTAAAGTTGAGTACGACAAAATGAATGTGAGAGAAAAATGAGAATTAAATAGAAATAAATAAAAAAGAAATATATGAGAGAATAAGATGAGGAATGGGAAATGAAAGGTCATCCTATTGGCCTTCCCATTATCCCATCTCTACCTATTTCCTCATATAATTTCACTCCCAATGGGTATTTTTTCCAAGGAGAGGAGGATGAACAACATTGTAACTAGAGATAGCCGAATGAAATATTGATCCCCATCCCAAGCTAGTTTTCCCATTTTTGGGTCTAGGGTAAATAATGTCTACATGTGTTTTCATTTATCTACCGTGTGCATTTTTAATGGATGCTCTGAATATTTGTATGGTTGTTTTGTTCATAAGTGAGCTAATATTTCATTTATCTCTGTAGTGATGGAGTTTTCATTCACACTTGTTGCAGTTTATAAGTAAATGGATATCTTAACCACTCTCATTTCCACACCATTGGTTGATTTTTTAGATTGGAGATCAACAAGCATAGTTATTTGGCTATTGAAATCTTGTAGGACTTTCTAATTTGGTTTAATCCAACTGTCGACAAATTTATTGATCCTATAGACTGTAACTCTCTCCCTCCTTGATTTTTATCTTATCGATTTAGCACTTGCTTGGGAAATGTCTTATTTTCCTGGGACATTTTCTCTTTTCTAGGTCCAAGTTTACATTCTCCTAGACAATTTTATTTCATGCTTGGGTGAGTTCACTTCTACCTGGGAATTTCTCTCTCACCCATAGGCTGTACGTAAGTCATATGTGCTACTTTTAGGGTTAATTTGTTGTTGTTAGATGGCTGTAGAAATATTTTGCAACAGAAGCAAGTAGGTTAATGATTTAGGCTAATCTAAGGTTAGTAGAAGTTAGTAGGTGTTCAAGAGAAGAGGTTCTGAAAATTGTTTGATCAATCAACACTTGTAAATGGTAGACTAGTGCCTTTCTAGGGTAATGGAGTCAATGATGGAAGCAACAAGTCTTAGAGGAAAATAGAAATGATCATTTTTATTCAAATGGTATGGAGAGGATGAGAGAGGTGTTGGTAGCCCAAGGCCTCAAAAATCCAACTCCTAGAGATAATTGCTAGGAAGTAACAAAAGTTAGGCCCTAGCGATTTCTCTTTCCTTAGACAAATTGAAATAAAATATGCAATGGGCAAGGAAGTAGGGTTACTAGAGTGCTATAATGGTAGGGCTCTAGTATCTACATCTAGATAGGTGCCTTTCAAGAAGTTTTAGGAAGTGGAAGACTATAGAGAAAAATATAGTAACATATGTCTTTCTCCTAGGGTTTCAAGCAAGCAATTTCATAATCTTAGACAGGAAACAAGTAAATTAACCATAAGCATTCATTCACAATAAATAAATTCAGATTTTCCACTTACTTCACCAAGAATAATCAAGCATAAACCCTAGTTGAAGATCCTCCACATGAAAATTTTCCAAAATACACCAAGAATTGTCTCCTCCAAGAAGTGTGCACCACTAGATTTCAGCCAATAACCCTTAAAGAGGGTCGAATTTCAGACCACCACTTGTGTGTTGAGTCTATCATGAAAAAATGAGAGTTTAATCTCTCTATTTATACAATACTTATGACCTTTAATTAATTTTAGGTCATCAAAAGGCCGACATGGCCAAATTACATGAAAACTCCATTTTTTTACACAAATTCAAATAATTAAACCCTAAAATAATGTTTAGAGGTAATGTCATGCCCTTCTAGGGTGACATTGAGCCTCCTTGGTGAAACATTGGGCCTCATCTACAAAACGTTAGGCCTTCCAAGCCCCTAGATGATGCCACATGTGTCAATTAGCACACAATTGCCTCCATAATGCCAATCCTAACGTTGGGTGACATCTAGGGCCACAATTGTGATGTCATGGGCCTCAGAAGGCCAACGTCCAGGTGGAAGAGCAAGATCCCCATTGGTCTAGGTCTTCCAAAGTGTCTTCGATGAAACGTCCTTCCATTTTTTTGGTGCAATTCTCTAACATCTCTTTGCCTCTGGTTGGGGTCACAACATCCATCTATGGGCTTTTAGCCCCATGGAGTTCCGATCTAATCATTTCCCCATATGTACCTATCCACCAGGCATGGTCCTGTAGCAACAAAAAGTATGCCCTCCATGGGATCATAAGTCACAGGGATCATAGCAATGTCAATCACATCCAATAATCAAATTACCCAAACATGTGCATCAAACCCCCCTTTACCCAAAAAAATGCTCAAAGACATTATGTAGTTTATCAAGTCAGGTTTGGAGAGGGTCTCAGGGTATCCTATTGGGATAATCCTCCTCAAGTTTGGGGTGTTTCCTAGGTGAGAGACAATCTAGGTCATGTAAGTGCGTGAAATGGTGTAGGGAAAGTGTTTGGGCAGAGGGTGTGGTGGTAACATGGAAATGTAGGTCTTGCCCATGGGTGAATTTGTAGAGGGTGAGCTACACCTTATAATGGATTCCATTGTTTCATAGCCCATTCAATTCCTTTTATTCTTAGTCTTATTGCTTTTTCTTTTCAAGGGAAAAGTTGGGGGACATTGTCCTCGCGTGGTGACCAAAGGTGGCAGCGTTACCCATAAGCACTTCACGGAAATAAGAAGGTCGGATCGTGATGAGACCCCCTTTCTCTTGGATATGCCTCCAAGAGCCACTACCCTGGTTTGGTGATCATATAGATGGTAGTTTCATACCACTACATGCCCATGGACCTAATAGGTCGGCTCATGATGAGACCTCCCATCCACCAACTAGACCTTGAGTTTTATTTTATCTTACAGGTCCCCTTTTCTTACTGAGAATCCTTTTATTGCTTTCTCGGGAATCCCTGGGTGAAGCATCTCAAAGGATTTATTTTGGATTTTAACTCTTTCCAGCTACTTTTACCCTTTGGGCCTTTAGCCCCTTCTTCCCACAAGTCCAGGTACAACACTTCCTAGTGTGGCAAACCCAATGCCCGAACCAAGGTAGGGGAAGATGAGAGGGATAATTATGAAAAATGGTAAGTATGGAAGGAATGGGCGATGACATTTTGTAGACCCACCCAGTGGAAACTCATCTAGAAGGAGAACCAGCTTACTAGGGCATTTTTTCACCCCCTCCAGGTATGAACAAAATAAATACCATAATTTCCAAGAAAACGTTATGAAATAAAGGAGAGTTCAGTGAAACATATTCAAATGCTTTGATAATCAGAGTTGCACATACCATGATACCCGAACTCATTACCTCATGGAGCAAGACTCGCTTCTACTTCATAACCAAGTTGGTGGGATGGATGTTATTGTTGATGAAAGACGGGTTGCACTGAAGAAAAGATGGACCCTCCAGGGCCAAGCTCAGGTCGCTTGGCTCTCTTCACTCCATGTCTAGGACTTGTGGGCCTCGAGACATGATCTCCTTAGTTATCCCTAGGGTAAGGGATAACAGGTCTCCAAAATCTCAAGGAAACTAATCTGGATCAATGTGCCTTATGTCTACTTCTCTGGAAAGAAGCCCTGACTCTATCTTGTCACTCTAGCTACTGGCTTTGGTCCCTAGCTATGGCTCTAGCTCTCGTTCTAACTTTCTTGTTCCTGCAACAAAATTCTTATCAATGAATCTCAGCTCTACAATCTCTAAATCTGAACTCAGGACTCAACACTCATGCCCATCTCTCTTTGTCTTGGAGACAATCATTCTTGGTAGTCATGAAACTGTTGGAC
>ML784377.1:24109-65598 GCA_009831015.1 Picea engelmannii | reverse complement strand
GATCTCCATCTCTTTATTCTACATACAAGCATGGGTCCTCCAACCATTCTTCTAGGATAACTCAATCTGCAAAGCGTCTTCCTATGAGGGCTTTCACCATAAGGGGACCACTTTGGAGTTCATCCATTTGTGTACCTTATCAATTATTATATGACAATAATGAGAGCATGGGTCCTCCAACCATTCTTCTAGGATAACTCAATCTGCAAAGCGTCTTCCCATGAGGGCTTTCACCATAAGGGGACCACTTTGGAGTTCATCCATTTGTGCACCTTATCAATCATGATAAGACAATAATGAGTCATATATACATTTTTCCAACAATGCATAATATACCAATGAAACCATATCAATCCATATTCATCAAGTATCAATGACAACTCATTGATCCATCTTCATCATATCAATGACAACTCATTGATCCATCTTCATCTATGCATTCTCATCAAGGAAAACACATATTATATTACATCAATCATCAATAAATCAATCCTTTGACATCAATCAATCACTTGACATCAATCAATGACATCAATCAATCAAACCATTGGCATCAATGACAACATGATCTAACAATCTCCCTCTTTGGCATTGATGGAAATACAAACATTGATGTCAACACCAACTACCAATTATTGATGTCAACATGTAGATAAGGCATGCTCTACATCAATAGTCAATGTGACTATCTCTCCTCATCAATAAACATCAATCATCAAAGTGATTAACTCTCCCCCTTTGACATTAATGGAAAAAGGCCATTCTCATCTTGGGGCTTCTCCCCTTGCTTGAACTCTCCTTGGGGTTGCTCCCATTGTTTGAATGCCTTTGATCTTCCTCTGAATAATCTCCCCCCTTTTGAACAAGGGATATCACTCTAAAGTAATGCTGAAGATACATCGAACACACTCCCCCTGTGACCATTGCTCCCCCTGAAATTATGCTCCTATGCTCTTTCTTCAAGTATAGGGCTCTTTTCTAGGTATGCATCTGATAAATATCTCCTCCTAGAATCATGGGAAGAAGAATGACTCCCTCTACAGCCCTAGTGGCTGAAGATAAAATTTTATAATAGAAGAAAGAAATACCCCCTTGATGGGTACGCCCTAGTGGATTTGAGGATCTAGAGACACAAGGAATGCAATCCACTTTGCAAACAATAAAAATGAATGAAATTCACGTTTCCCAATGCAATATTTTATTTCTCCAATGAAATAATAAATGACTATTTCCTTTACTATTGGGTTAATGGGGTCATGAAAATAAAGATCTAGAGAATATACCTCCTTGGGGGTGTAAGCCCTTTTACTTCCCAAGGAAATTTTCTCTAGCTAGGGTTTAAGCTAAGAGGGTGTATTCCCTTATACTTCTCTTAGAAAACCCTTGTTAAAGAAATGAGATGAAGCATAAAGTGATTAATAATATGGTGGGGGTGTATGCCCTTATACTTCCCACCAAGTTCCTAGCACAATAACCTTGACTTGAAACAAATGATAGCAAGAGAGTAAACCATACCAATTCAAGGAAAAATGCCAAGATAATCCACCACAATAGCAAGAGATAAGACTTACAAGGATATAACATCACTCCCATCAACCATAACATTAATAGATAACCATAACAAGTGCTAAAGAGATAAAAGAGCCAAGGATAGCTGAAAATTGTAGACCAAATCCTCTCACAAGATGGGGAGTTATGTTAAAATGAGATCTTATGATCTCTTATTTATACAAAATGTCACCAAGGTGACTTGTCCACATATTAAGGGGTAAACCACAATACTAGTGGTCAACAACCCTAATATTTCCCCCTTTAACAAAGTAATATTAAACAATTCACTTAAAATTTCACTTTTTGCACAAATAAAACCCTAATTTAGGAGGACGTCACCCCTTTAGGGAACATTTTTCCACTTTGAGGAAGTCGGTGTTGTAGAAGCATGGGTAGGCCTCTAAAGGACACATGTCAAGCATATAAGCACTCTAATAATGTTGAATACATTCTCCTCCTCAAACATCCATGTGTCAAAGAGTGGCATCTCACCACCATGCCCTAGCCCCAAAAGCATGAAGTCAAGCTCAAACATAGGATGTTTTTCCCCGCTTGGGAAAATCGTTTGGAAAGTGAGGGTTGGCCTAGGTCATCCAAGTCATCATCAAGGACTTCCAGTTCAGATCTCTCTCATCTGGAATGTGGGCCCTTGACATCCAACATGTGGGCTTGTAGCCCCATGGAAGCCCAAGCTAGGATTTTTATCCCAAAATTGTCCACCAACTAGGTCCTGCAAAGACAAATGAGCATGCCCTCCAAGGATATAAAGTCATAACATCATGACAAGTGAATCTAATCAATACATAATCCATCTAAGTATGTGCATCAAATATCATTATATCAAACAATTAACAATTCAAAGACATTTTGCGACTTGTCAAGCTTAAATATGGGAGGGTTGACCAGGTGTCCCATTGAGTAGATCTTTCCCTAGGTCAAGGATGGATTCCAAAATGTCCCTCTCTAAGACATGTAAAGTGTATGAGGTGATTGGGGCCAAAAATCAATGGGAATAGGGATCATGACATTCAAGGTGTCGTAGTGTCTCATTCATGGGTGCCTTTGTAGAGGGTGTGTGGTACCTTTGTATATAATGCACTTTTTCCAAGCCCATCAATTTTCATTTTATATTACTTTCTTTATTTTATTTCAATATAGCATAAGGAGAGGTTGAAGGTCATTGCCCTGGCATGGTGACCAAGTGGTGGAAATGTCACACACAAACACCTAATGGAAATGAGAAGGTTGGATCGTGACGAGACCCCCTTTCTCTCAACCATGCAACAGAGAGACATTACCCTAGTTTGGTGACCAGATGATGGTAATGTCATACCATTAGATACCCATGGATGTGATAGGTCATCTTGTGATGAGACCTCCTATCCTTCAAATAATCTATCAAGCATTTCTTTATTATATTGTGGGTCCCCTTTATTCAAAGATAATTGTTTCATTTCTTTCTTGGGTGATCCATGGGGGAAGCATATGGAAGGTTTATATAAGGATTTCATCTTTTACCCAACACCAACCCCTCTGGGCCCTTAGCCCCTTCTTCCCATAGAATGAGGGACAACTCCTTCCTGGGTCAATACACCCTAAAATCCAAAGAGATAAGGAAATGGAGGGGAATAATGATGGCAAGTGGTAAGTATGGCTGAGAATGGTATGATGTCTCATTAAGGGAGTTCCCAGTAGCAAACTCATCCCCAAGGAAACCACTTACTAGGGCATAATGTCAACCACCAAGGTGAAGCAAGGAAAAAGGAATAATTTCCAAGCATGTATCATGAAATATAGAGCAATATAAGATACAACATAATCAAATGGCTTAAATATTGAAATGATGCTCACCATAATATGGACTTGTACCTCATGGAGCAAGGCCCACTTCCTTTTGGAAGCCAGTTGGTGTGGTGGATTCTATCTGCAAATATGTGACCATTTGTGGTGGTGAGTGGGTTTTACATCTATGAAAAAAGGTATTGTTGGTCATGTAGTCTCTCGACACTCCATATATGCAACCTGAGGGCCTCAAGATATCATCGCCTTAGTTATCCACAAAATGGGGATAACATCTGGCTCTTACTTGGGGACATGTGCTCTCCATAGAGTGCATGAGAACCACAATATCTTCTAGTAGACCTTTTCCTGCAAGGAAACATCAAAATTTCAAGTGTAGGATGGCCTACTCATCCTTTTTCTCATATGATCATAATCCAAACCAACTAAGCTAGAAAAAGAAAATTTTGACATTTTTCAAAAAATTATAAACTAAGCATGAAATCAATATGCAAGTAGAGTAAAATGAAAATGAAATGCATCTAAACTAGTATGAACAATCAAGATGCAAATGAAGGGAATCAAAATTACTTACCTATTTATTTGGGGCACGGGCTCTGAAGAAGTCACGTGATCTGGATGTGAGGTTGGAGAAGAGACCCATCTACTAGTAGTGGCATCTTTCTCCCATCTAATGTTGTCAAATAGTACCTTTCTTTGTTAGACTTCTTCTTGATTATGTAAGGGCCAAGCCACGAATTGTTCTCTTTCTATTCATATCTAGGCTTGCCCTTTCTTTTTTCCCACATGAGCACAAGACTTCCTTCATTGAAATCGATGCAAGGTGTACTCTTATTGTGTGGAGGCTCTGTGTGGATTGTATATTTGATGAATTCTTCATTTTTCTCATCTTCCTTGTTCAAAATTTGGATAGAACCTGGCTCCTTCCCATGGTATTTTACAAGTTTTATTTTTATCTGTCCATGGGAGAACCATCTCTACTACATCTTCCTGCATGAAGGGAAACTCAAATGGATCATACTCAATAATTTGTGGAGGCATATCATGGTAGTGTTCACAGACATAGTTGGGACCTATCAAATTCATCACATTTGTATCTTTCTTTTCTCTATTATGTAAGATCTCATACGTGCCATCGCCCATGGGAATATATGCATAAGTAAGGTTCATACTAAGGAAACCTCCAAGGTTTGAGGACCAGGTCCTCGACAATAGAATACCCTAGGCATCAGGGACATCGATCACCAATATGTCCATGAGGACGCTGCTATGTGGAAAATCTATCAAAAATACTTCAATGTCATCACATACTCCTAAGACCTTAAATATTCTTGAATAAATACCACAAACATCACCATAAGGTCGGGTTGTAATCAAGCCAAGATGTTTCATTACCTTCAAAGATATGGCATTTGTTGAGGCCCATGAATCAAGCATACAATTGTTCAAGTGGAGGCCATGTATGCCTAATGAGAGATAGAAGGGAGGGTTCTTGTAATTTTTTCGATCAAGATACATAGTGTTTAACATGATGGGAGGATCCTCCTTCTCAGTTGGAACTTGTAATATCCTCAAAAAATATTTTTTTACAGAAGGGTTCTTACACATCTCTGTCACTCGGACCATCATATTCAATTTTCCAAACATGTTTGCAACATCTATATTCAACCGAATGTCATCTTTAGGAGTTGGTTTAGGAAGCAACTCACTTATCTATGGTGGAGGTGGTGGAGCCACCTTTTCTACTAATGGAAGATGAGTGTTAGGCTGTAATGGAGGGGTTGAAGCATTTTTTCTTCTATAAGTTAGAATTTCCCTCCTCCTTAATTCTTTCTACTGATCATCTGTTGGTTTATTTAAGGCTTGGATTCTCCCCTCTCTTTATCCTATTCTTCTGGATTCATTGATTTGTTCTTGATTAACTTGTTCATCGTTGATATTGCAAATCATGAAGTTCATATCTTCAAGATAATATCCGTCTTGTCGGGGGAACTCATCTTCCTTGTGGGGTTCTTGGCATGGGAGACACCAAGATTCTATATCAATTTTCCCAACATGTTTCAAAGTATATGGGGCATTTGCCTCTTGTTGGGGTCTTGGTTTCCAACCAGTGGCGTCTCTTTTCTATCTGGAAAATTGAGGTCTGGGAGTAGATTGATTTATTTCCACTGTATTCATATGACTCATAAGTTGATCCTTCACCTAGACAAACTGAGTATTCATATGGTCTATCTTCTGAGTCAGGAGAGCAATTGGATCCAGATAACTGTTGTCGGAAACCTTCATCCTTGATTCTGTCTTGTTGTAAGGGTACTGAAAAGGTTCTATTTTTTAATCAAGTAGATTATCTTCAATGTCGACACTGAATTCTTTAGTTTATTCCAATGACGTGGGATTTTTATCCTTAAGAATGTATCAAAACTTCCCTTCAAAGGCATTCATATAAAGGAGATGAATTGATGATGTTGTAGGATGGTAATATGTTGAAATTTGATTGTACAACCTGTCAAATCTTGAAATGAATCCCTTTACCATTTCATTCTCCTTTTTATTTATTTGATTGAACTGAGTTCCAAGTGTCCTGCCATTTTATTTTCTCGACCATCTGCTTTTAAATAAGGCAGAAAAAACAACATAAGTAATTATATGATTATCAAGGAGTCATATGAACCAATCAAGAGCTTCTCCAGCCAATGATGAGGTGAATAGTCTCATTGCCACATCTTCATGATCAATACATGCATTTTCTGTATCCCAACCTATGACATAAATGTGGTCTTTGGCAATTATCATGTTGTTTCCTGGGAACTCTGGCAACCACTTGTTGACTTCTGTTGGCATATGGTTAGGGTAACCTTGGATAATGGTCATTTTAAGGGGTTTGTAGAGGTATATTTCCCAAGGGAGAGCTATTGGAGAAAGAGGAATGGATTTGTCGAAAAGGGTTTTAGCAACAAGAGACTTGAGAGGAGGCCTTCTTTAGTAAACCTTAGAAGGATTGAACCTCCCAAGGGAAAAGGTTTGGGGAAAGAAGGATTCTGGGAAGGTGGATTTTCCAGATGAGTTTCAAAATTAACTCATCAAGAAAGGTGGAAAGGGAATGTTCCTCGGGTGGAGTCGCTAGGTAAGATAAGGGAAATGCTTTGGGATAGCTTACCAAAGTGTCGTTAGGGTATGAAGAAGATTAAAAATATTCCCCGGTAGTAGTGCCAAAATGTTATAACGCAAGTTGTATATTGGGAAAATCCTGACACAACCATGAAACAAGTGCTACAACTTGGTAATCCTACAACCAATGTCACCTCGATGTAGGTCTCACACTTCAAGGATGACTAGGTCACTCTAGGGAGGATATCCCGGTGACCCTAGGGGGATTTGAGATGGAGATGGAGGGAAATGGAAGTGAAGCCCCTAGATTTAAAGTCTAAGTGGAATTAAAGGTGGGGAAATATGCCTTGTTAGTCAAGTAATTATTTCCCCACAGGTATAGTACTTCTCTGAATGATTGTACCTTCCCAAGACACAAGAAACGACACTTTGCAATGATATATGTTAGTTGGATCAGAAATTTAATCTTGATGTCCCTAATTTGCAGTAGTATATAAAAGTATATATCATCAAGTAAATGGTACTATAATATTCTCAATAAGTGCTAGAGATAAAGTAGAAAATACAAGAGAAAGACCAGCTAAATTCAAGATGAAAAGCCAATATTCTAGCACAAAAGATAAGGTTGTTGTAAATACTTGTCTGCAACAAATTATATCAGCCTTATGGATGTAACATTCAATATATGATAGAAATAAAATCATCCACTGAAATCCCCTCAAACTTTGCCAAAATGTTTGCTAGGCCAAGGAGAGTAAGTGTGCAAACTTTGAGAAAAATCCAATGGTTGATAAGAGAGTTATTCAAGAAAACGAGTTAGGGTTTTTGCAACCCTAATGGATGAAGATGAAATTTTTTAATAGAAGAAAGAAGTACCCCCTTTATGGGGACGCACTAGAGAATGTGAGGTGCCCAAGGAACAAGGAATACAATCCACTTTGCAAGAAGTAAAAATGACTGAAATTCACGTTTTCCAATGTAATATTTTATTTCTCCAATGAAATATTAAATGAATAGTGCCTTTACTATTGGTTTTATGGGGTCATGAAAATAAATATCTCGAGAAGCTACCTCCTTGGGGGTGTAATCCCTTTTACTTCCCAAGGCAAGTTTCTTTATCTAGGGTTTAAGCTAAGAGGGTGTATGCCCTTATACTTCTCTTAGCAAACCCTTGTTAAATCAATAAGATGAAGCATAAAGTGATGAAGACTATGGTGGGGGTGTATTCCCTTATACTTACCACGTAGTTCCTGGCACAATAACCTTGACTTGAAACAAATTATAGCAAGAGAGTAAAACCAAACCAATTCAAGAAAAAATGCCAAGATAATCTAACACAATAGCAAGAGATAAGCCTTCCAAGGATACCACATCACTCCCATCAACCAAAAAATTAATGCATAACCATAACAAGTGCTAAAGAGATAAAAGAACCAAGGATAGCTGAAAATTTCAGACCAAATCCTCCCACAAGAAGGAGAGTTATGTTAAAATGAGATCTTATGATCTCTTATTTATAAAAATGTCACCAAGGTGACTTGTCCACATATTAAGGGGTAAACCACAAGCCTAGGGGTCAACAACCCTAATTTCCCCCCCTTTAACGAAGTAATTTTAAACAATTCACTTAAAATTTCATGTTTTTCACAAATAAAACCCTAATTTAGGAGGATGTCACCCCTTTAGGGGACGTTTTTCCACTTTGAGGAAGTTGTTGGTGTTGGAGAAGCATGGGTAGGTATCGAAAGGCCACATGTCAAGCATATAAGCACTCTCATCATGGTGAATATATTTCTCCTTCTCAAATGTCAACATGTCAAAAGAGTGGCATCTCACCACCATTCCCTAGCCCCAAAAGCATGACGTCAAGCTAAAAAATAGGACGTTTTTCCCCTCCTGGGAAAATCATTTGGCAAGTAAGTGTTGGGATAGTTCATCCAAGTCATCATCAAGGCCTTCTAGGTCTGATCTCTCTCATCTGGCATGCGGGCCCCTAACATCCAACTTATGGGCTTGTAGCCCCATGGAAGCCCAAGCTAGGCTTGTTCTCCCAAAATTGTCCACCAACTAGGTCCTGCAAAGACAAATGAGCATGCCCTCCAAGGATATCAAGTCATAACATCATGATAAGTGAATCCAATCAATAAATAATCCATCTAATCATGTGCATCAAATATCACTATATCAAACAATTAACAGCTCAAAGACATTATGCGACTTGTTAAGCTTAAATATGGGAGGGTTGAACATGTATCCTATTGGGTAGATCTTTCCCTAGGTCAAGGAGAGCTTCCAAGAGGTCCCTCTCTAATCCATGTAAAGTGTATGAGGTGGTTGGGGCCAAGACTCAATGGGCATAGGGCTCATGACATACAAGGGGTCGTAGTGTCTCATTCATGGGTGACTTTGTAGAGGGTGTGTGGTACCTTCATTCCCAATGCACTTTTTCCAAGCCCATAAATTTTCCTTTTATCTTTATTTCTTTATTTTCTTTCAATATAGCATAAGGAGAGGTTGAAGGTCACTTCCCTAGCATGGTGACTAGGTGGTGGCAATGTCACCCACAAACACCTAATGGAAATAAGAAGCTTGGCTCATTATGAGACCCCCTTTCACTCAACCATGCAATTGAGAGCAATTACCCTGGTTTGTAGACCAGATTATGGCAATGTCATACCACTATATACCCATGTACATGATAGGTAGGCTTGTGATGAGACCTCCTGTACTTCAGCTAACCTTTCAAACATTTATTTATTATATCGTGGGTCCCCTTTATTCAAATATAAGTGTTTCATTGCTTTCTTGGGTGATCCCTCGGTGAAGCATTTGGAAGGTTTATATAAGGCTTTTATATTTTAACCAACACCAACCCCTCTAGGCCTTTAGCCCCTTCTTCCTATAGAATGACTTTGAATGAGGGAAAACTCCTTCTTGGGTCAATACACCCTAAAATACAAAGAGATAAGGAAATGGAGGGAAATAATGATGGAAAGTGGTAAGTATGGTCGGGAATGACATGATGTATCATTAATGGAGTTCCCAGTAGAAAACCCATCCCCAAGGAAAACCACTTACTAGGGCACAATGTCAGCCACCAAGGTGAAGCAGGGCAGAAGGAATAATGTCCAAGAACATATCGTGAAATCTAGAGCAATATAAGATACAACATAATCAAATGGATTAAATATTGAAATAATTCTCACCATAATATTGACTTGTACCTCATGGATCAAGACCCACTACCTTCTGGAAGCCAGCTGGTGTGGTGGATTCCATATGAAAATATGTGACCATTTGTGGTGGTGAGTGGTTTTTCGATCTGTGAAAAAAGGTATTTTTGGTCATGTGGTCTCTCGACACTCCATATCTGCAACCTGAGGGCCTCAAGACATCATCTCCTTAGTTTTCCACAAAATGGGGATAACAAGGATGAAGATGATGATGATGGTGATGACAATGGAAATGACGACAATGATGGCAATGACAATGAAGATGAAAATAACAATAATGATGATGATGACAATGATGACAATGACGACGATGATGAGGAGGAGGATGATGACGATAATGTTGATTATGGTGATGAAAATGATGATGGTGACGATGACAATGATGACGATGATGATGAGGACGATGATGATGATGGTGATGATGACAATGATGAAGTTGATGACCATGGCCTTTTCAAAGTTATTTTCACGCGCATTGTACTTTTGAAAAAAAATCATCGTATATTTTACGGATAGAGAATGTGTCAATCGTCCATCAGAAGTTTGTTGTATAGAGATTTTTTTTTTAATTATGACGAGCGTCGGGGAGATCATAAATATTTTTGAAATTACCATTAATTTTATCCTTATTGTCATAATATTTCGTCAAATATTGACCCCATTTGCACTAGTGACTAAAAGATTCGCCAAAAGATTTTATATACATATTATATTATTGATAAAATAGCCTTCAATGTTTCCTATGTATCATGGGGATTCGCCCATTTATTATACAAATAAA
Organism: Picea engelmannii; assembly: GCA_009831015.1. Classification (NCBI taxonomy): domain Eukaryota; kingdom Viridiplantae; phylum Streptophyta; class Pinopsida; order Pinales; family Pinaceae; genus Picea; species Picea engelmannii. Next base: position 55,125 of record ML784377.1, on the reverse strand, counting down.
TTTAGGGGGGGTTCTTAAAATCACCCCTGCCAAGGATTATTGTACTTTAGCCCCATTCTCCCAATAACTATGGGATGTGACTTCTCACACCCACCCTCTCACATGAATTCAATGATTGAGTGTCTAACAAGTCAAAGGGAGTACTATATGGTAATGGCACACTAAATTAATATAATAACATGGATTTCCCCTTGGATCCCCCTTTTAGATCCCTCTCTTATGGCATCATATCCCCCCATAGTTATTGTCCCTCTCATATTGCAACCAACAAGTATTGTTTTATTAATTATTTCCATGTACATAACATATAATTAAACCCTTGGACATATTTAAAAATATGCATTCTTTGCCCAAACATATCGGCTCACCAGACTAAATCACATTTATACAATTACATTATAATTTTTGGGGACTAAAGCTAGGAATGTTACACTTCAAAACTAGGTGTTTCTCGGAGTCTATGATACCTATATTTGAGCGCAAGCCTCAAGGTATGGGATATGTTGGTGTACTCCAACACCATCTAGTCTCTTTCCTTACGTAGAGTCGTCCATCTCATGTACTCATAATCATAGTTTCCAATAGGTTAGAATTCCTCCTTGAGGGAATTAACAAAGGTTTCCCAAGTGGGTCTTGTCCCAAATGTTGTAGAATAGTCATCTTATTTATGTCTCTCCCAGTAAATTTCCTACCAATTTTTTACATGAGGAAGGGCTTTAAGGAGCATGGAGGTGATCTTTTTAATGTCAGATTTTTTTTTAATAAAGTAATAACCCTTTAACACATTTGACAATTTCTATAAAGAATTTGAATCTATCTATCCTTAAAATAAATGGATATCAAAGTTAGCTTGTAGCTTGAAGGGTCTCGTACCTACGAAATGGTTTATTGTTAAAGGTGACTCGGTTGTCGTTGGTATTTTTCAAAGGATTTGGGAAAAAAAAATCATCATCTTGTTCTTCTATCACATAAGGGATTCCTTGCACAACAATTTGATAGGATCTCTTACACTATCATCTCTCTTTTCTTCCACCATGGGAGGTCACTTGGGTCAGAAAGAGTGGTCTTCCCCAAGTGAAACTAACTCAAGACCCAACTCTCTATACCTTAACCTCATCGAGGACATGCACTGAGAAAAAACAAAGAGAATATTTTTCTCATACCATTGATATGGATTGTGTAGAGAACGAAATGAAAGGTAGGAATGTGAATGGAAATGCACATAGAAAAATATTGCAGAGAGCACAGTACTACAATGAAACCTAAATTATATTAATGAATGAAATAGGAAAAGGATGTAAACTAAAAAGAAATACACGCTACCTAGCATGGTAATAAATTATATATGAAGAGAGAGGTGTTGGTTATGCTCATTTGCAAGAAGACCTTACAAGCGACCAAAAATGTCATTTTAACATAAAGTACTAAACCATGAGAGGAAAAATTTCTAAAGATCCAAAACCCTAACCCTAGGAGATGAAGTGCCAAAAGGATTGGGGGCCTTGAGGTGGTTAGTTGATACTTCAACTTCCTACGGGCACGATTTTTTCATACACTCTCTATTTATGGTGCACAGTAACGCATTGGAAATATCTGACTAAAAAGTACAACTTTTGGTAGATGATGGTCATCCCATGCCTCTGAATGGACAAAAAGCATTGTTTAAGGCCTCAAAACAGCCCTGAAAGTTTAGGACCTGAAAAAGCGTAGATAAAGAAAATGCAAAGATGGAAAACCATGTTGAGTAAGTGGAAGAGGTGGGTGGCCATTGATATCCACCTAGATCATTCATGCTCTTTTTGCATCCTCACCTCCTTGACCAAAGGAAGCTTTGAGAGTGAAGGTAAAGGAAGAAATGGGGAGATTTGGGGGAATGGGAAGGCCAACATGCATGACCTTTCACTTCCCATTCCTTAGGATCTTCTCCTCTCCTAGTCTATTTATTTTACTTTTAATCAATCCATTTTTCTTTTCATTTTTTCTTATTCCACTTTTACAAGCATTTTTTTCATAGTTTGTATTATCTTCTTTAATTATTGAATTAACTTGTAGGTACTCACTCTTACAACCATTTTTTTGTTCATATCCATTTTGGATCACACCTCCTTATTGAGAGGTTTTTTGGTCTCCAAAAACTTGAAGGAAACCAATCCAGATCAATGTACCTCCCTTCTTCTTCTCTAGAACATGGCTATGAATCTGGCTCTAGATTTGGCTCATGGCTCTATTTATTGGCTCTGATTCTAGATATGGATTTGGTTATTGGTTGTTGTCTCACTTGTTTCTACAATGAGAAGTATGCTCATTGGATATCGTCTTTGGGAAATCTCCAAATCCAAAATTTGCAATCAACATTCATTCCCATATCTCTCTTAGTATTGGGGATGGTCTATCTTTCTAGTGAGTGAATCCAAGTAAAATGTTGGTCTATGTTTGTTCAGTGTACCCTAGCACACTATGTCATCATGTAAAAATTCCACAAGTGAAGTGTGGTCTACATTCTCTTGCTAGGATCGGTTGCTTCCCGGCATGGAAACAACCCTCTAGTTCTTGCATATACTTACAAGAAAATCATGAAGTTCTCAAGAACCCACCTCCAAGGTCATTGACCTCCATGCATCAATCTCTGGAATATATCCAAGGATAGATTCTTCTGAAATATTGTAGGTAGAAACTAGAATTTGGTTGCCTTGGTGGTTGGCATCAACCCACTCTCCTCTTCAATGGTTATACAAACTTTTGGTGTTTCTATCACTCCTTGGAAAAATTATTCTCCTTGATTTGGAGATGTAGTGAAATATTTCTCTCTATTAGGATTCACTTTCCATACTCTACTCTTGGCTATGAAATTTTTGGGGTGATTCTCTAGATGAAGTTGCCAACATTTTGTTTCCCAATGTCTACTCAACTTGCAGTGGTGGATATATTTATTGTTGTTGCTACATGAATTTCTTGACATACTCCTCTTCATGTTCCTTTGAGTTTGTTGTTGGATTAAGGAAATCTTCTTTCCATTCCTCCTTTGAAAACAATCTGGCTTATGGATCATGAATTTATTCTCCTAGCAAGATGCTTAGTGATGGCCATTCTTACCACAAAAATAACACGCTTTTAAGTACCAACATATCACAATGATATGGCATCTCTTCTTCCAACATTAACAAACAAGGGATGTCTTGTTTGATGTAGACATCTTGGTATTTTTCTCCTTCTTACCCCAACTAATTTTCTTATCACTTCTTCTAAGCGTAGAACAAGGTCGAGTATTTTCACTTTCTTCATCATTTCCCTTTTTTAATCTACCATAAGAAGGATAATATGGTAGTGGGATAACTTATTCATTTTATTCTACTCTTCATTTTGATGAGCAAGCCAATTATTGCATGTCCTTCACCTTCAAAAATGTGGTCTTGTTGTTTGTGGCCTTTATATTTCCACCATCAAAACCTAGTCCTTCATGCTTGACCCTTTGTTCAAATATAATGGGGATTAAGATGTCTTTCCTTTTCTTGCCTAGCCCTTGTCCATTGTATCACATTTTCCTTAATAGTTTCAAGCCAATTCCCCCAGTATGTTTTTCAAGTTCACCAAAATGTTGTTGAGAAAACTTTAAGGAAGTTGAGCATACCAAAGTTGTCTAGGTCTTGGTGTTGGCTTCAATAGTAGTAATGGAAGGCGACCTTGCTTGTTAGCGCTCTTGGAAAGTTTCTTGCAACTTTGTCAAGGCCTCCTCTTATTGTTCCAACTCTTGTTGCAACTGACTATTTATCCAAGTGATATTTTCCTCCTACCAACTATTCATCTAGATGACCTTATCTCCCAAGCGTACAAGTTGAACTTTTCTCTTGTCTCAATCTACCATAACTATAGAGAGGGATTCTTGGCATTCATAAAATTATTTTTTTAGCAATGATAACAGTTTGGTAGAGGTATCAAAGTTATTCTCCATCTTTCTCGTCCCCTAGTTGAACATCTAGACCTATTCCTTCAAGTGTTGGTTTTATTTTTTAAGTTGACCATTGATGGCCCTTAAGTATTCCAACCTCTCTCTGCTTCCTTTACCCATTTTGAGTCTGCAAGGTTTTGGCAGCTGCATCAAGGTCAAGGATTTGATCGTTTGATACCTTATGATCCATAAACAAGGGACTTATAGCCCACTTGCGTCACTAACATGGATCCTTTGTGGAATATAACTTCTTGTCTTTGTCTCACTCTTGTAAAGATATTTCAGTTTTTAGAATGGTATATACTTGGATGTAATCTACACACATAAAAATTTAACAACACAATATCAATTAGGACAATAAAAATCAAGACTCTACTCTTACTATGTTACTGAGAAGTTTATATAGCCCTTCAAAAAGGTAGTGGCCAAGTAAGAATGTGGATTCAAGATTCTTGTACTCTATTCAGGTTGTAAGTGTAGTCTTTTATAAATGTTATCTTCTCATCGAACAAGCCATCTTCACCCAGGATTGTTCATATTTGATCCCCTGGTGGATTAAATCGATAGGTACAAAATTCCACAAGAACAAGAACTAGTTAGCCTTCTAAATTCTACATTCCCTACAAGTCCAAGGATACACCTCATCCTGGTTACATATGGATAATTGTTTTTTACCAAGAGAGAGACAAATTAAAAGTTCATTCTAGTGGAGATATTTCATTGCCATCTGAGAGGCATGAAATGACAACCTCATTTGTGGAGCATGTTCGTTTTGGCAGTACTTTGGTTAATGAAACCCACTATTCTGTAGAAACTAGTGTATTCTTGGTTGCAATTACCACACTTGGAACCAATGAATGTGGTACTCAAACCAATGCAATCAAGTGTGACCGACTCCTAGGCTTCAATTTGAAAAAACATGGAAATTCTTTGTTGAGTGAGTTGCACCATGAAATCTCGTATTTCTTCCAAAGAGACAATAATTTCATTCACATAGAGCACAACCAATGACCTTGGAGTGGGTGCTCTTAGATAAAGATAAAAAAATATGAAGGTGATGACTTCCTCAAAATGACAACACTCTCACTTTTCATATATGTTTCAAATCTTGATGAATGTATTTCCCAAGACTAGGAACACAATGGATCCTGACAACCAAGTGAATTTCTTTAACTAAGATGCCTAACCAATGAAAATTCAACTAGGGGAATGAATTTGAATCAACCAATGTGAAATCGACCAAGTGAGAGAGCCCAACTAACTAGGTAAGAGAGATCCACCAAGAAAAAAGAGATTGACTAGGAAAAGAGAGAATTTGACTCGGTAAAGAGATAATTTGACCCAGGGAGGAGGAATTACAGTTTCGGAGTAGAGATAAATTCACCCAAACTGTCAAAATAAACTAAATTAGAAACACCCTGTGCAATAGTGCAAGAACTTTGTAACAACAACTATTGATCTCTAAGACTAGATGGGTATCCAATAGAGGAGGTTTACTGGCTATTAGATTTCATCATTTGCTAATGGCCAATGAAAATTCTAAGTGCACTTGATAGAACCAAAAATGGGAAAGGGTTTTCACACCATTAAGAAAACAAAGACAATGATTAAATATAGAGGACTGCTTCCAATAAATCACATTCTAAGTATAAGGAGGAATTTAACATCAATGGCACATATATTTTACCATAAAAATCCATTGAATGCAACTCTAAATGAAAATCAATCACACAATGATAAAATCACACACATCATAAACATATAGCTTTTACCCTAGAAACCCAAATAGAAGAACCAACTTTGAATGGTTGTTCAAATTTCATTTCAACAATGTCTAGTTATAATGATGTTCATGCTATTTGTGCATCCTCACCTCTTTGTCAAAAACTATTTGAGAGTGAAAGCAAAGGAATAAATGGGGAGAGCTTGTGTAATAAGAAGGCCAACATATATGAGCTTTCACTTCCCATTCCCCAATCTCTTATTCTCTTCTATTATATTATTATTTTCTTAAATAATCCATTATTTTTTTACATTTTGTCTCATTCCACTTTTACATTTACATTGTTTTTCATAATTTATCTAACCTTATTTAATTGTTGAATTAACTTGCAAATTTAATCTATTTCTATTTTGAATTAATTGGGACCATGCTCCATGAATTAATTGGGACCATGCTCCAACCACCACTTTGTGATTCAATTTTGAAACAAACAAATAAGATATAAAAAAATATTATATATATAATCAACCAAATCCATTCTCCTTTGCTGTAAAAGTATTCTATTTTTTTTTATTTTTTTTTTTTTAAATCTTAAAAACTCTTTCAATATTTAAAGTCAATTATAAATATTAAAATAAAAGTTATGAAAATTTCATAATAAATAGTAATTAAAAAATTAATTAAAAAAATATTTTATAATAAACTTAGAATAATAGTAATTAAAAAATTAATTAAAAAAATATTTTATAATAAACTTAGAATATTGAAAGTTTAAATTGAAATATTATAATGCAATTAAAATAAATTATTGTAATGCAACTTACTATAAATGTAAATGATAGGATATGGATAAGATTAATATGGAACATTTTTTATTCTTCAATTTATCTATTTTAAATAGTTTTGAAAATTTAAATTTACATTTATAGTATTGTCAATAATAGTTACTAATATCTAGATTTACTCAATGTTATTTCAATTTTTACAAACATATAGTATAGTAGCAGTCGTCACTTTTATTTTGTTTTTAGTTTATTAGTTACTAATATCTAGATTTACTCAATGTTATTTTAATTTTTACAAACATATAGTATAGTAGCAGTCGTCACTTTTATTTTGTTTTTAGTTTATGTACAAATGATAGATTATCACAAGTGTTGCATAATTATTTTAACTTTCTATTTTAGATTATATATAACTATCATATTAAAACATTTAAAAAAAATATAACTACTCTATTAAAACATTTTAAAAAATATGTTATTTTAGTTACTAATTTCACTTCTTAATATTATTAACAAATTTAAAGGGGTTGTGTAGCTAGTTGTTCTACTAAATGGTTTTTTTAGTAGGAATTGGACCATATAAATTTACACAAATCACTATTTTTTGTTATTCAAAATCCATTTTTGAATGTAGAAATGGATTCGCCTGTCCATTTCTGAATGCAGAAATAGATTCAACATGCTGAAAAACCCTTGAAACACTAGAATTATATAGAAATATTCACTCAAATATACTAAGCTAACAATTTTAAAAATTCACTTCAAATGATTTTTATAATGCTTCACTCTACACTCTCCCTAATATTAATTTCATACTAATCTTATACACAAATATAATTTAGTAATTTACATTATCGAGGCTGTGGGTAAGAGCTCTTCATATCGCCACTTACGGATTTGAAAATGTTGAAATCTTAAAAAATTAAAACTGCCATTCAACTATCTGGTACTATTCAGGGATCTTATTATATTCGATAAAATTCTGTATGGGTTTGAAGATTTTTGACGGATTTGAGATTATCGAAATCGTAAAATTAATTGTCCAAAATTTTATATGGTTTTGAAGATCTTTGACGGATTTGAGATTATAGAAATCATAAAATTGGTTGTGCAAACTATAATTTGAATTTATTGGATGTATGTAAACATGTTATTATATTAATTATAGATTTTGGTGGGTTTGGTGACTAGATTTTGGTGGGTTCGGTGACTTTAGACGGATTTGAGGATTTCAAAATCATAAAATCGGTTGTTCATTGTAATTTTTTATGATTGAAGTTGCAAATTTAGTTGCGATGATCTCCTGAATCAAATTTCTCCTGATTTCATGTCAAAACCGGTAGCACTCGAAAACTGTGATTCTTAAAATGACACCCAGCACTCAAAATACCTACTGTGAGCAGATTGTGTTGATTCGAAGACACCCAAACCAAATACTGTGAGCAAATCGCTTTTTCGAAGTGGATCGGTCACTGGAATTCAATTTAACGCGCAGAAAGTATTGCAGTTTTTGAAAACTTTATCCTGCTTTCCACCTCTTCTCTTTCCGGATAAGTTTCCGTACAACTTTGTGTACGGATAAGTTTCCGTACACAGAGCATATCTCCATTTGTGCAGCATGGTATGAGCACAAACCCTATTTCTCAGTCAATTATCGGAACCGCAGTAGGCGAGTTGTTCATAGTTACCAGAATCGTCATGAGTATGATCATTTTCTGCAAATCTTCCTGCAAGGAGCTCAGGCAAAAACTCTTACGCCTCAAGCCTACCATTGATGAAATCTCTAGGCTTTCTGACTCCTCACCCCACAGAGACCAGACGTTCAAGGACTTTCAAGCCCAACTGCAAGATGGCCTTCACCTCGTCCAAAAATTAGAGAGAATGAGCAGCTTTAATTTATACAGAAGGTATCGATATGGAAAGCAGATCCTAAAGGTTGAAAAGAGTGTCATTGATTTCTTGCTCACCCAAGGCTTGGCCGGCCTCGTCCTCGATGTCCACAAGCTAAACGTGGATTCCAAGGGTTGTGACGAACGATTGGAACGTATTGAAGAAATGGGTCGGCATATAATCGACCGTGTTAATGCCAAGACGACTAATGCTGCCCGTTCCAGATCTCTCATGCTTCATCAAATGAGCACAACTCAACTATTTGAGACCTCCATTGATGAGTCGTATGATACTACAATGGCTGAACAGTCCACCAGCAGCTCCAACACCCAAGTCCCGTATATGCTGATCGTCCAAGAATGCTTTAATTTGGACTGGCTTGATGATTGAAAAAGTTCATAATACATTATCTTGCCTGTTTCAAGATCTTTAATTCAATAACTTATGTTGGTGAATTGTGTACAATCTGAACAGAACTGAGGATTGCTTTACAGGTATTATGATCTTAGAATTTGGGGTTCTTGTGATACCCTAGGATGTTTGCATGTTTTCTCAAGTAACTTGTTATACACTAATGCATATATCCTCAGCTTTTGAGCTCATCAAGTCTTTTGAGAGTAAATTAGTACTTTGAATCTATTGTGTCCGAAGTACTTCGTCCTAACAAATCAGTAACTTTTTGGCCAATTGTTTGTCTGAAAGAGTTGATGTAGTTGATGATATAAATATAAGGAATGCAAAGGGCCACAACAGTGTTAACTGTGACTGAACTTCTAGATAGATCAATCATGTCAATAGAAAAAAGGTGATAACATCCATCATAAAATGCTAAAGTCCTCAAAGTCAACACCATTGTCTTTTTTATTAAAGAAATCAATACCTACCTAAAGAATGTCTTCTTGCTTATGCCAAGATTACTTCAAGTGGTCAAAGGTATGCAAATTCTACTTAGCTATGCCTTTTCTTCTCTAAGTTGTGATCACCATGTATAAATTTTCTTTTAAGAATTCATGGTTCCATCATATTTACAACCAACTCAATGTAGCTTGTATTGTGTGAAACTACTTTTAAATGTTTTCTACTTTTTTTATTGTGAATACCACATGTCTATTTTTCCTAGCTGATGTCTCTTAAGGTCCAAATCCAAAGAATTAAATTATTCTCGGAGGAAACTCATTGTATTTTCGAATTTTACTTTATTGAAAGAAGACTACGCTTAAGAATCATTCATCTACTAAACCACAAAAACACAATGTTTATCCAATCTACTTTATCCATCATTTTAATAATTAAGAATTACTTGATTCAATAAGGTATATATATCGAAGAGGAATAGAAGGAAGGATCTGCAACAATTTAGGGTTTCTTCATGCTTGGCTCTGCAACATCAGTTTTGAACCTTCTTTGACTCCCTTGGTACGTGTTGACTAACTCAGCCCTGCTGCACTGATCGCCTTAGAAGAATGGGAGAAGAAGGGGGGGAGGAAGCCCCCTCCTACCGAAATGTTGTTGCTAACGATCCGAAAAACTTGTGAGCGCGCTAACCATCCTTCGAGCCACCATCGCACTTACGAGAACAATACATGCAGGAAGAGATGGACATAAGCAAAGAATCGAACACGGAGGCTGAGTCCTCACATCCAAAAGCAGTTTGGGTCTGGATACCGGAAAATGCATCCCCCAAGCCCCAATTGCGCCTAGGTACGTCATCAAAACCACCAGGATAGGGGAGCATATGCAGTTCATGCAAGACCATTCCCTCATAGGAAAATTCCTAGGTCTCTGGCCCACAGAAAAATACCTAACTCACTGGATCAAGGCGTGGTGGAACCCCAAGGGATATTATGAGATTCAGCTGAGCTCCAAAGGTTTCTTTACAATAATATTCTACAACCTGGAGGACAAGGACAGGATCTTTGAAGGGGGACCATATTTCTACAACTTGGTTGGCCTCTACCTACATTTATGGACATACCGTTTTTGCCCAGAAAAAGAAAACTTCACATATGCACCAGTATGGATTCGCCTCTATTCCCTACCCCAAGAGTTTTGGTTGGAGGAAATTTTACTAGGCATAGGCAACACCCTGGGTAAATATGTCAAATCTTCCAAAGCTACCAAACAAAGAAAATACACCTCTTATGCTAGTATATGTGTCTATATGAACATCTCCAAAGCTCTGCCAGGCACAGTTACTTTAGAATACCAAGATGAGGAATGGGCCCAAACCATAGACTATGAACACATCCCTTTCAAATGCTGAAAATGCCATGAACATAGACACCTTTTCAAAGACTGCCCCCCCCAAGAAAGAAGTTGAAGAGAAACCAAAGGAAGGATTTACTCAAGTTCAAAATCGAAGGAGACAAGCACAGAAGAAGCCCACAACCATCAACGGAAAAAAGAACCGAACTAATAACTCTTTTGAAGCCCTCAACCACCTCCCAGAAGCAGAAGAGGTGGAAAACCCCCACAAGACTATGGGGAAAGATCCCAACAAGTACAAGGAAGATCAGTTGGCACAAAAGCATCAAACCCTAGCAAACCAAGTAGATCCACAAACTCACCCAATCTCAGGGAAAGAACCAGAAAGAGAGGAATATACAATCATAGAAATGGATGAGAAAGACCTAGCAGAAATCGACCTAGACAGGTTAGAATAAGAACTCAACAAGAAGGATCTCCAAACCCTAGCAGAGGACCAACTTAGGAAAGTCCAAAAAGTATTTTTGGACTCATCAGCAGGGGCTACATCAAGGCTGGGGATCAACATAGACCCAAACCAAGATTCAAGAAAACACCCAAAAGAAAACAAATGAAGGGGAAGAAAATTGGCTCATCGGCTAATAAAGGAGGCGAGAAACTATATCATCAACTCAGGACAGATTCACAGGATCTCGGAGATCTCCTTTTCCCACCCACCAAATTTTTAACTATGAAGATCCTCACCTGGAATATCAGAGGCCTAAATGGAAGATTCAAACAAAAGATTCTTTGAAACTGCATCAAAATGGAAGACCCTGATATATTCCTGATTCAAGAGACAAAATATGCAGGGAAATTGCAGAAGATATCATCAAAAGATGTTGGCGCAACTGCAAATCCTATCAAACAGACTCAAAAGGGGATTCAGGAGGCCTAGCCATCCTTTGGAATCCTACTATAGTCATCCTCGATCAGAGCCTCTCCACTCCATGCACCATCACAACGCACTACAGAGCCATTGGTTCGAACAAGGAAGGAATGATCACAAATGCCTATGGTCCGCAGATCAGCCAAGACAAAGACCTCTTTCTTCAGAGCCTATCTTATTTAGGCTCCTTAGCGGAGGGAAAGTGATGGATAATAGGAGGTGACTTCAACATGATTCTTACACTGGAGGAAAAGTGAGGGGGGAAAAAGTGCATGGAGTAGGATAGCGCTAAATCCCAGGAACTCATAGAGAACCTTAGACTGGTAGACATTGAGAATAGTAATGGCACCTACACATGGACCAACAAAAGATCAAGAAACCACCAAATAGCTTGCAGGCTTGATCGCTTCCTCATCTCGAAAACTCTCCTCTTGGAAGGCCCCTTAGTAGATTCCAACATCCTCCCGAAGGCAAGTTCGTACCACTGCCCAGTTCAGCTCTGGGTTGACACTATTGCCACCCCCAAGCTTAAACCCTTCAGATTTGAAATTTTTTGGCTCTCCCATCCAGATTTCCAGGAGCTGGCCCATCATTGGTGGAACACTGTGGAAACACAGATGGGCACCAAAATGTATTGCTTCCAGTAAAAACTCAAAAACTTCAAACAAAAGGTACACAAATGGAACAAAGAGGTCTTTGGGAACATTTTTCAGGAGAATAAATTAATGGAACAAAAACTTCTGAACCTCTAAGCACAATTCATTCAAGCAGGATACACAATCACCCAAAAGTAGGAGGAAAATGAACTCAAAAGGCAACTAGAAGAAAGGCACAAGCAAGAAGAGATCCTGTGGAGACAAAAATCTAGGGTTCAATGGCTCAACGAAGGAGAGAAGAAAACCAAATTTTTCCATCGTTCTATGATCCACAGACACATTATCAATTGCATCATGAAGCTGGAAGAATCGCAAGGAAACACCATGTTAAATCATCAGGAAATAACGCATCAGCGGACAGATTTCTACAAGGATCTCCTCTCCGAACCCCAGATGGATCGCACCTCAGCAATAGAGTGGGTGGTCCAAAACATCCCAACTATAATAACCCAGGAACATAATGAGGCTCTCATGACACCAATAACGCAAGAAGAAGTGGATCAGGCTATTCAGGAGTTACCTACAGGCAAGGCTCCAGGTCCAGATGGTTTCACAATAGACTTCTTTCACGCTTGTTGGCCAATGTTAAGGGAGGAAGTGTGGCAACTGGTGGAGGAATCACGCAACTCTGGAAAATTCCTTCCAGCACTAAATGCCACTTTCCTCACCCTAATACCCAAAGAAGAAAGAGTCACAAACCCGAGGAACTTCAGACCCATATCTCTTTGCAACGTGATCTACAAAATGATTTCCAAGGTCATAGCTCTAAGACTCAAGCCTATTCTACCCTTCATCATCTCCAAGGAGCAATCAGGATACGTCGAAGGAAGGCAAATAATGGATAGTGTCATTCTTTTCCATGAAAGCATTCACTCGCTCAAAAGCACCCACACTCTAGGTATTCTTCTAAAACTTGACCTTTCAAAAGATTTTGATAAATTAAGGTGGCAATATATGAAAGTGCTTCTATCGGATTTTGGTTTCAACAGGGATTGGCTCTCCTGGATAATGAACCTCATATCCTTGACCTTCTTCTCAATCCCTGTCAATGGTGTCCCCTCTCAACCCTTCTCTCCCTCAAGAGGGATAAGGCAAGGATACCCTCTTTCGCCTTTTCTTTTTTTCATAATGACTGAAGGACTAGGATGGTATATCAAGACCTCAATTAAAAATGGTTCCCTCCAAGGCCTCCCTCTTCACGGATTAGAACCGCAAGCCTCCCATAGCCAATTTGTCAATGACACACTACTAATGAATACCCCCACCGTGCAAGAAGAAATAAAACTAAGCTCCATCCTCTCAAATTTTAGCGAAGCCTCTAGCACCACCTTTAATCTGACCAAATCTAACATCACCTTTCTCAAATTCGGAATACCCCCATCTGCACTCTTCCCTCTCACTACCTGGGACTCCCTCTCTTTGAATCAGCAACCAGAAACATCTCCTAGGACTCCCTCCTACTATCCATCACCAATTGTCTCAACAACTAGACCTTTCGTTCCCTCAACCTTCCAGCCAGAATTGTTCTCTTAAAGTCAGTCCTCCAAGCCATCCCAACTTACCTCTTCTCAGCCCTGGCTTCCCCCCAATCCGTTATAAAGAAAATCAAGAATCTGCAAAGAAACTTTCTTTGGCATGGAAACAACTCGAACAAAAAATGGGCCTTAGTCAGCTGGGACAAAGTCTGCAAGCCTAAATCTTCAGGTGGTCTGGGCCTCCGGGACCCTAGTAAATTAAATAGCATCATGGGAACAAGAATTTGGTGGAGATGGCTCAAAAATCCAACAGAGCTTTACGAAAAACTCTAGAAATGCAAATATTCCCAAAATACACACCAAAGTCAACTTATAAGAAAACAGGGGCAAATTCAGGGCTCCAACATCTCGAATGCGACTTGGAAAAATCGACCATTCATACAGGAACATGCTTTATGGGAAGTCCGCAATGGTCAGAGTGCCCTATTCTGGACGGATTCCTAGTAGAAAATGCCACCCCTTCGACTGGAAGAAAATCTACAATCCTATGAAAATCACATTCAAGATCTTTCAACCCTCAAAGTGGCATATCTGTGGATAGAAACCCCCAGTGGCTCTCCCTGGCAAAGTTGGAAATCAAATCATCAGGAACTCCAAGTGGTACTGAACTGTGACCTGCAACAATGGAAACGAGAAACAACCCAAAGTTGAATCAGGAAAAGAACAGACCCAGACATTCTTAGATGGGGATACACACCTCATGGAAGATTCACTCTCAAGGAGGGCTACACCCTACAGGAGAATTTCCATAACCTTCAGAAAGACAGCATCTGGAAAACAATATGGAAATCAAAACTTTGGCCCAAAATATCTACTTTCCTCTGGCTTCTACTACAAAACAAGATCTTAACATGGGACAATCTCTAGAGATGAGGTTTCATTGGCCCCTCGATCTGCCATCTTTGTCATCTCCAGGAAGAAACCATGGAGAACCTCCTAAATAACTGTCTACTTAGTGAGAACATCTGGAACCAAGCCACTCAGCTCATGAGAAGAACCAATCGAGTTAAAAATAAAATCATCAACACCATCAAGGAGTGGGGCTCCGGTCCCTTCAAAAGTCCTATATTGAACAGAGCCTGCAAACTCTTACCAGGCTTCACAGTGTGGCAAATATGGAAAGAGAGGAACAAAATAATATTTCACTCTCAGCCATCTCCTCCTACCCTCCTTTGGAATACAATCCTCTTGCATCTCCAGGAAACTCTCCAGCTACATTCTTGGTTCAAGGAAGACTTCCCCACTGACCCAGGTGAGCTCTCGATCCTCAACTCCTAGGGCTTCTCGTTTACCCACTCCACCCTTCCTCAACAACCCCCTCTATTTTCAAAAGCCCTCAGTCCCTCCAAGTGGTTCCCCCCTCGCTAGGCTTCCACAAGGTCAACTTTGATGGCGCATCAAAAGGCAATCCAGGACACTTAGGCTATGGAGCAGTCATAAGAAACAGATTGGGTCAAATTCAAAGCCTAACTACAGGAAATCTCGAATACGACACCAAAAATTTAGCAGAAATATGGGGTCTCGTCAAAGGGGTTAAATGGCTCTAGATCAAAACCTAACCCATATGATTATTGAAGGAGACTCCAAAATCATAATAGACTTAGAAACAAAAATATTGAATGGAAGAAATTCAGGGAAAAACACTCCCAGCTAGCGCCTCCTTGGTCCTCTTCACAGCTTCTAGGCTCTTCTCAGGCCTTCTCTAACTCTAACCCCCTCACACATTAGGTGAAGTGAAAACAAATTTGCACACTGACTGGCCAATGCAAGAGTAGGCTCGATGCAGCAGATCAATCTCCAAGATCCTAGGCAGTCCCAAAGCTCACCCCTCTGGCTCCAGTGTGAGGAGCTTGCCCAGCTAGATGGCCCTAATCTGAATGAGGTGCCAACTTTGTCTACCTAGAATTCCTTCCAAGAAAGAAACGATCTAAAGCTCAGGGGAGAGGACTACCATAAGCATCAGCACAGAAGATCAACAGTTGACAGAAGACTTCAGGACCTTAGCAATCGGGAGTCGCAAGGTTGAAGGATGTTGTTTCCCAAAGTCGCGAAATCACGATAAGCATGAACAGATCAGGACCGTTGGTACCAGAAGCGATTAGTACCATCGATATGATACCATGGCTATGACGCAAGAAAATTTCGGGATTTCGGCTATCGGGAGTCCAAAGATTGAAGGAAGCTATTCCCCAAATTCGTGAAATTGTGAAACGCGAAATCACAATTTGCATGATCAGATCAGGACCGTTGGAACCAAAACATATATGGACTGTCGACCTGGTCTCATGGATATGATTTCGACTATCGGGAGGCCAAAGCTTGGAGGTAGCTACTCCCCAAAGTCGCGAAATGCGAAATCGCGATCAGATCAGGACCATTGGAACTAGAACAAATCTGGACCGTTGATCTGGTCCCATGAATATGATGCGAGGAAATTTCGGTATTTCGGCTATCGGGATTCCAAAGCTTGAAGGCAACCACTCCCCAAAGTTGCGAACTTGCGAGATGCGAAATCACGATAAGCGCGATCAAATCAGGACCGTTGGAACCAGAACAAATCTGGACTGTCGATCTGGTCCCATGGATATGATGTGAGGAAATTGCGGGGTTTCGGCTATTGGGAGTCCAAAACTTGAAGGCAACCACTCCCCAAAGTCATGAAATCGTGAAATGCAAAATCGCGATAATCGAGATCAGATCAGGACCGTAGGCACTAGAAGATATTTGGACCATTGATCTAGTCCCATGAAAATGACGCGAGGGAATTATGGGATTTCAGCTATCAGAATTCTGTAGCATCAAGGAAGTTGTCTTCCCAAGCCATGAAGTCGCGAAACGCAAAATCGCAAAAAGCAAAAGAAGACCTAAACCCTTGATTCCGAGGAAATTTGGATTTGTTGATAACCCTTTGGTGTAAGCAGATCTTCTTCTTTTTGTGAATAAAAAGTGGATCCACTTTTTATTCACAAAAGAAATAATTAAGAATTACTTGTATTTCTTATTGATTGTCTTTGAAATTAGTTTTCAATGTTTTAGTCCTAAAACATTTTTCATTATGCTCGATTATGTATCTCTTTTCCATCTTTTAAGAATTATTTTCTAATTTTTTCATTATGCTCGATTATGTATCTCTTTTCCATCTTTTAAGAATTATTTTCTAATTTTTTCATTATGCTCGATTATGTATCTCTTTTCCATCTTTTAAGAATTATTTTCTAATTTTTTTAGAATTTTTTCTGAAATATCTAGAATAAAAATCTTTTAAAATAAAAATACAGAAATTGAGTTTAAAGGTCAAAGTTTTGTTAGTAACTTGAAACTTTTGACCTGAGTTTTTTTCTATGCTTTTTGCCTCAAATTACCTCAAATTAGAATTTTTTCTTATGCTTTTTTTTTTTCAAATTAGAGTTTTTTCATATACTTTCTTGCTAAATTGGGTTTTTTTAATATACTTTCTCGCTCAAATTGGGGTTTTAGAGTTTCTAAAGTACTTACAAAGTTTGATGGAAGTTTTGTTAATACTCTAAAGCTTTAAGTTATTATAAAAAAAAATTAATTTGAAAATTTTTAGATTTTTTAATTACTTTTAATATGGGTGTTCATTAAAATTTTTAATTTTAAGATTGGTCTTCTTAACTGTATAAATTATTGTAGAATGCATGACTGGGGAATAAACAAAGAACTGAGCAGGAGAGCCGAATGAATCAAAAGATTCGTGTTCGGTTTGGGAAGAGATTATGAATTCGTTCATTTTTTGAATAGATAATCTACTTTCATTAAGTAATCTATTAGATAACTGTAAACAGAAAATATTGAATACTATTCGGAATTCGGAAGAACTATGTAAAGGAGCTATCCATCAGCTCGAGAAAGCTCGGGCTCGCTTAAGGGAAGTGGAAATGATAGCGGGCGAAATCCGGGTAAATGGAGACTTCCAAATAGAACGAGAGAAAGAGGATCTCATCAATGCTGCTTCTGAGAATTTGGAACAATTAGAGGATCCCAAGAGTGAGACGGTTTACTCCGAACAACAAAGAGCAATTGACCAGATCCGACAACAAGTTTCTCGCCAAGCTTTACGAAGAGCTATAGGAACTTTGAATAGTCGTTTGAATACTGAGTTACATTTACGTACGATCGATCACAATATTGGCCTGCTTAGAACCATGATGAACACAAGTGATTAGTTGTTATAGGTCCTATTTCTCAACAGAGAATTAATAAGTGCTAATGGGAAATATTCGACTCCACGAAATTAGTAGTATTATACGGAAACAGATCGAACAATATAACAACGAAGTAAGAGTTGGTAATCTTGGCACCGTACTTCAAGTAGGAGATGGCATTGCTCGTATTCATGGTGTTGATGAAGTATTGCTTTAAGTTATTATAAAAAAAAATTAATTTGAAAATTTTTAGATTTTTTAATTACTTTTAATATGGGTGTTCATTAAAATTTTTAATTTTAAGATTGGTCTTCTTAACTGTATAAATTATTGTAGAATGCATGAATATATATAATTGGTTTTATATTTTTTAGAAGACTATATAATTGGTTTTATATTTTTAGAAGACTAAATCATATGAAATATTTATTAATTTTTTAACATAATTTTTAAAATGTATATTTTTGAATAAAATAAATAAATATTATTAGGATCATTTCTCTGCTGGTTAAACTTAAACATAACACTATAATTAAATGATTATTGAATTTATTATAATAAATGTAATTTAAAATTTTAATTTTATTCGAAGTTCATTAACTTTTAAAACAATTATTTTTTTATTATCCCAATGTCTCTGAAATTTGTTTTTAAACACATTGTCTACAAAATGTTGATATGTGATTATGGTGGTTAAAATAATTTGGTAGTTTTTATAGTATTGTATTTAATGGGTTCACACTATTAATTATAAGGACTTTGAATGGTGATGAATTATATCTTTATCTAAAAAATTTAAAT
Source organism: Picea engelmannii (assembly GCA_009831015.1). Classification (NCBI taxonomy): domain Eukaryota; kingdom Viridiplantae; phylum Streptophyta; class Pinopsida; order Pinales; family Pinaceae; genus Picea; species Picea engelmannii. The sequence goes on along the minus strand of ML784377.1, from coordinate 36,490 downwards.
AAGAAATTTGATTTGATTTATTTAAATTATTGAGCATTAAAATTTAGAAAAATAAATTATGTATTGATTGTATAAGGATTTCAACATTAAAATTTAGAAAAATAAAATTAATAAAGACTATAGTTATTTAATACTTTTTAAAATAAATAAATAAATTTAATTTAAAATTTTGTTGTTTATTTTATATTTTTTAATATAATTTAAAAAAGAAAGATGAAGAATGGATAGATTACTTATATTTATTCAAAATATTATTTCATGTTATTATTATTTTTTTTTGCAAAATATGAATTCATTACTATTTATTTAATATTTATTTTATTATTTTACTTTTTTTTTTACAATTTTAGTTTAAATTTAGTTTTTATTATAGTTTTATCTTCTCAAAAATGTTTAATTTCTCATTTTGTTTATAAAAATGTTTAACATGTAATTTTGTTTATAACTAAAATGTTAAAAATAATTCATTACTATATATCTCATATCATATTGATTTATTTTTATGTTTTTTATAATTTTATTTTTAATTTAGATCTCATATGGATTTATTTTTATGTTTTTTATAATTTTATTTTTAATTTAGTTTTTATTATTATTATACTTTTTCAACATCCTATCTTATGTTTAATATGTCATTTTGTTTATAATTAAATGTTTTTTAACTTATTTTCTATTCATTTATATTTTAATTTTTTATTTAAATGTTATTATTATATATTTTCAACATTTTAAGTTTAATATGTTATTTTGTTTATAGTTAAATGTTTTTAACTTATATTTTGTTTTTTTATATTTTAATTTTTTATTTAAATGTTGATGGACAAAGTTAGTATTTAATATATCATTTTTATTTATAAATAATCAAGTTTTTGTTTTTTTTAATTTGTTTTATTTATATAATATTTTTATATTATATCATATTATATTTTTTATTTAAATATTGGTTGGAAAATTGATATTTACTTTGTTTTATGTATTTAATGAATATTAATTTTCATTTTCATGTATTTAATGAGTATTAATTCTCATTTTTAGGTCATTTATATGGTTTTTTTTTTTTTTTAATTTAAATTGAAGATTTTTCATTATATAAATATAAATAAGTTGTGTAAATGCAATATCTATTACAAAATTTCTCCATGGGGTTTCTAACACTCTATATTTTTATATTGCTAAATACATATAAAAAGATGACTATTGGTCTATTATTCCAAGTATTTTTGTTGTCTTTGTCTTCAATTTTTGTAAGGACTTGATGTCCAGTTTGTCTGTCTCCCCTCCATGCTCCGAGATTTGAGTATCATTGTCATTTGAAGTCAAAGGTAAATTTTCCACATGTTTTGCTATGAATAGAGCCCTCATCTTACTGCATTCTGCCTCAATAGAGTCGAGACGATTGTTGAAACTGAGGAGGATACTAGACATGTTTACATAATGAGAATTGCTCACCTACTCTATCCCAACAACTTTCGTTGTAAGCACCAAAATATTACTGATGTTTACTTGGCCAATCTCTTCATGCCTCCTCAAAATTCGCTTGATCTCTCAAGAATATTCACCGACCATTTCTCCCCCACTGTTATCCCAGATGTAGAGAGAAGATTCACTTCCAGAACAAACATCAGACCCAGACTACTACCAGGCCCAAGCCACCAAACTACCCACACTCCCTCATGGAACCTGTGCAGAGACACATCTAGATGCCAAACATAAGCGAAGAACCCATGACTCTCAACAACCATTACAATGTGACTCTGGAACCTCCACATAATACCTTCCTCGGGCTCGATTAACTTGCAAAGAGACCCCCTCCACCAAACCACAAGGACAATGTTGCTCTTCAACTCGCTCAACCAAATTGCAAGGCAGATGAGCCAACCCCGATTCACATGACATAAAATCCCAAATGCATCCCCTGAATCCTCCAACTCTAATTTATGACCCATCATGGCCATTTTTGCGAGTAAACACCAACAAGCTCACATGTGCATGTCGACCCTCCACACTCTTAAGACCATGTGCATTCATATGCTCCACCACACCAAATGTGCATCAACTGTACACATTTCCAAATTGAATTGACTAGTCATTAAAACAATTAAGGGAGGGGTAGAGTGGTATGCTCCCCATTGTTAACCAATTGCTTATTTTGTAATATTGATGTGATCTTGGCCCAAGCATTGGCTTCCCTATTCAGAGACCTCTGAATGCACTAAATAGAAATACAATCAGAGTGATGAGTAAGTTGTTTGATTCGATCCACCACGTCTGTAATTGATGCCTCCTAATTTCAAATTGAATTTTGTAGCTAAAATAATGAGAATGGAGTCTCCAAAAACCATCAAAACTTTAATTCATCGAAATTTGACTATATTTAATCTGCACCAAAATGAATAAACCTCTACTAAATTGTTAAACCTTTGACCAAGTCCCCTTGCACAAGTCTCTATGCAATATGATCTCTCTCACACACACATATATATAATTCAAATATCAACAAAATGTAAAAAATTCAATGGTTTTAGAGGATAAGGGCACCATAATATCTATCAAAAAGGTCCCCAAAAACTCTCTATATATTGTTAGATTTATGTGTTATTATACCTTTAAACTAATAATAAAATTTTAAATTTATAAGTTATATAGTAATGACCAACTAACTATAAAATTTTTAATTTTTAATCGTTTTCAAGTGAAATTAATTTGACTTTAAATTAATTTATTTCTTCTGTTTATAAAATTTTATGATATTTATAATGTTTTATATATATTATATATTAAATTAAAATTTTGAAAATAAAAAATAAATTTTTAATTATTTTTAATTAAATATTTTTAATTGATAGATAATTTTAATTTAATAAATTTTATTTGTTGAAATATTTATTAAAATTAAAATCAATTAAAATTATAAAATTCCAAACATATATCATAATTCTATGCAAAAGAAAATATCAATACGAAAAAATAATAATAATAATTTAAAAATATTAAATATCGAGTAATATAGAAAAAAAAAGTAATACAGTGAAAAAATATTAAATACTACATGAAGAAAAAACTGTCATACGTGGAAAAAATACTAAATAAGACAGGAAGTAAACACTGATCCCATAATTAATTTGATATATATATATATATATATATATATATATATATATATATATATATATATATATATTACCGTTATGCCACACGAAGTTCTCCCTCCAATTCACACTGAAAGTTCAAGGTTCAAGTTCTCCCTGCAATTCACACTGAAAGTTCATTGCTGTTATTTACAGAAAATTGTAGAAGTCTATTTCTTTACTGAAACTAAGCATTAAACCACTTGACCTCTGAAAATTAATTAGGCTAAATCTATTTCATAAAATAAAATTAAGTAAAAAAATGTTTCAACATGGATGTTGAAAGATTTCATCTCGTGCCTATCCAGTCAACCTTCTAATAATTCCTGATAAAGTGGACGATTGTGAGATGGAGGCGGGTAAGGTCCTGTTAATAAAAACAGATTATTAGACACTCAGCTTAATAATTCAAAGAATTGACCAATCCATGTTGGGCAGCGGAAGCAAAACATAGCACATAAATCAGAGCATGAATGAGCTAGATTAAACAAGCATGAAATAAAAAACAATAAACACACACTGGACACAGTGATTTATGTGGAAACCTAAATCATGAAAAAATCATAGACAATGATTATCGGTCTTCTTCTATTCAAGGGAGAATTACACTAGCCAACCCATGCATACAATCATCCTCTCCTCACACAATGTACTTGCTTGCACTCGCATTGTACATTGCACTCACATTGTCTTCACATTCACATTCTCCTCATATCTATGGGTATGCTCATATATATATAACATCTATCACTCAGTTACACAGACTGATCATGACTAGATCACATAGTTACATGAATAGTTCATAAGTAGATCACATAGTCACACTAATAGTTCATAAGTAGATTGCATGCATGTGCATCTGCATCTGCATGTGACCGCATGGTAAAATTTGTTGGCATGTTTCCAACAATCTCCACCTTGACAACAATTTACCTAATATATCATGCCCTTAATTAATTCATCCATCACCTTTCCTGCAAGAGAAGCCAAACACCATCACAGATCCAAAACTTCTCTGACAATACCGTTACGTGAACATGCCTGCACGATTCACTCCAACATGGACCATTCTGTCTCCATTAGTAACTTGTCTAATGGACCAATGCACTTGTCCAAATCTCATGAATCATAACCATGGACCAAATCACTGCAACCATTGTAGGTGATACTTGTGCTTCTGTGTTTGAAGCACCCATTTCCATGTTCCTGACCTGGTTTTTCCATGTGTCTACTGACAACACCAACTACATGTGAAATGATGACCATTTCTTCATCGCAATCATCAAACTTCCTACTAGCATATAATACTCGAGACATATAACCCTTTTCTTCTTCATCAATTAGGACATAAGCCTGAAGAGAATTTACAATGGAAAGCCAAAGGGATTTTACCAGTTTCACATTATTCATACCGAATTTTCTAAGTATCTTCACCACATACTTCTGTTGTGATAACCAAGCTTACCATATTTTTTGTCTCTGTGTATTTCCATGCCCAAGATTTAATTTACTACTCCCAGATCCTTCATAACAAATGTCCTAACCAACTAAGCCAATCTGTTGATCTCAACCATGTCTGTGTTTGCAACAAGCATAACATATAACACCAAGATAATGAATATACCATAAATACAATGGTTATACTCATTTCTTGTAAAATTTGGCTCACCATGAAGAAATCAAACATCTTGTACCATTTGCCTAGCATGCTTTGGGCCATACAATGATTTTTGAGTTTGCAAGCACATCCCTGTTGCGATTTTGAACTAACCGTTCTGGTTGTTCCATATACATCCCCTTATAAAATGAGCTTCATCAAACACTGCATATTTGTCCATGATGATTCTGTGGGTAGTAGGATCCCACAATATGCACTCCTTAACATCATCACCATATCAAAGATCTATCTGTTTGATCTGGGTCCTACTTAGAAAGATGATAAAAAAACATAAGCATCACAACCGAATAATTTCACATTTTAGTAATTACAAAATAACCTGTTCATACCTCTTCCTGAATCTTCATGTCTTTTGCAACTGATGGTAACCGAGTTACCACATAGCACAACCGCTTCTGTCCACAACTATTGTTGCAACTCGGCATTACTGAACATGCCTATTCGATCCCAACTTCCTTGCAATACTTTCTAAGTTCCATGGATATGAACTTACCTTCGTCATATATTCTCAAACACTTGATTGACCTTCCAACACATCAACCTTTCTACAGACCCACCTTTCTAAACTGGACACACTGATTCACCTCGAACTTTGCATTCGAACAACTTTGACCAAATCTGGCCAAACTGACCAAGTAAGCATTCACCACTTACCTCCATGCCCATTTACAATGGAGTTCACCAAGTCTTTAATTAAATGCAATCCATGGACACAATATCATAGGATACCCAAAACACATGGACCCAGAAAACCACCTGCTTTGACCTAAAAATAGATTTAACTCATCAATCCTTCTTGAGATGCCCAGATCTTCCACAAAACCAACATTTTTCCTTACCCTTACTGTCTTTAGACTTAGACCTGGTTGTACCTTTTTTATCTTTCTCTCCTTCTATTGATCGACCTCTGACCAACATTGCTTCTGTTGTTGAGGTTTCCTTACTAGATCTTCTCCTCATCTCCTCAGACAACAAAGCTCCCACAATAGTGTCATAACCAATGGTATCTATTGTGCTAAACCACATAGTTGTGACCAGATGATCCCAATCTACTCAGGCAATGAACACAGTAGCGTAACTGTCGTGTCTTCATCTTCAAACTTTACTTCCATAGCAGTTGAGTGACAAATCAGAGTATTGAAGACATTCAAGTGATCAGTAATTTTCATACCTTCTTTCATCTGCAAGTTGTACAACTACCTCTTGAGGAAGATTTTGTTTGACAAGTTCTTTGTCATATACAGACTCTCCAGTTTGGTCCACAAACCTGTTGTTGTCTCCTCTTCAGCGATGTTAAACAATACCTCATCTGCAGACACAAACGAATAGTACTGAGAGATCTTGCATCTAGAACCTCCCAGTCCTCGTATGTCATGCTTTCTGGTTTCTTTGACTTTCCAGCCAATGCCTTTTTCAATCCTTGTTGCACAAGAAAATCCTACTTCTTAAGCTTCCATAGCGCAAAGCTATTCTTACTGTTGAATTTCTCCACCTCAAACTTGGAACTCTGCATTCTCGCCATTAGCAGAAAACTCCAGAGGCCACTGCTTATAAAACTAAGCCTTTTATATGGAAAAAATAACCTTATAGCTCCAGGTTAAACTTAAAACTAATGGTTAAAAGGTTTTAAAAAATATTTAATACCTTAATAAAACCTTTAACCCAAAACCACAAAAATTCAACTCAACCTTTAACCTTTAACCTTTAACCTAGTGATTTATGTGGAAACCCAAATCGGGAAAAAACCATGGGCAATGATTATCGTTCTTCTTCTGTTCAAGGGAGAATTACAATAGCCAATCTAGGCATACAACCATCCTCTCCTCACACAATGTACTTGCTTGCACTCACATTGTACGTTGCACTCACATTGACATTGTCCTCTATCTCTATGGGTATGCTCGTATATATAACATCTATCACTCAGTTACACAGACTGATCATGAGTAGATCACATAGTTACACGAACAGTTCATAAGTAGATCACATAGTTACACGAACAATTCATAAGTAGATTGCATGCATGTGCATGTGCATGTGCATCTGCAAGTGACCGCATGGTAAAATTCGTTGGCATGTTTCCAACAATCCAGAGGAAAAAACAACCTGTTCAACACCGACACAATACTCAATGTTCTGTACCATTTCATTAGAAAATACCAATAAAATGCCTTTCCCATACAATATAAATCTTATAACTTCGTTAAAATTTTGGGAAAAATATTTCTAGATGTGGCATCTTGTTTTGCGCTAGCCTGCCAAACAGAAGTCTGAGAAAGAGAGATCAATAATGCATCATACAACATATAATGAACATGGGGCAATGATAATCTTTTATTGTAGTGTGGAGAAATGGTTACACCAGCTTCAAGAAGCTACTTAGGATTTTACATTTAATGAGGAGAGATCTTAAGCATTTATTGGCATTGTCCAATGAACCAATCATCATCTTGTAAACTAAGAGAAGCCAAACCCCATGATAACTTGTCTGCATAGTTTTCTCCACTATGAACCACTCCACCTCTACTAAATCAACATAACCACAAACTAAATCGATGCGACCATTGTACGTGATACTCATGCTTCTCAAATATTGGAGCACCCATTTTCATGCTCTTTACGTAGGTTTGTCACATGACAACACCAACTGCATGTGAAATACTTGAACATTCATTGCCACCATCAACCTTCCTACTGCATTTGTAAACGAGACATATAATCATTTTCTTCCTTACTACCAGGACACAAATTTGAAGAAAACTTACAATGGAAAGCTAAAGGGATATTTACCAATTTCAAAAATGTCATACTGAACCTCATCAATGACAACCACACCTTACCATTTTTCCATCTTTATGTACTTCTATGCCCAAGATTTGTTTTGTTGCTCCACTGTGTCCCTTGACATGTATTCCTTCTAGAGAATTGTCCTCTTGGAAGCCATGATCAAGATGAGGTTTTGAGCATAGTTCTTTACCTCAAGATCGTTAAAAATGAAACAGATCCTTGTGAGCATAGTTCTTTTATCTATGTCAAGCTCTTTAAAAAATGAAACAAAGAGTTGAGAGCATAGTTCCCATTTATGTGTCAATCTCGTTAAAAAATGAAACAAAGATCTAGAGATCGAATCCAGAGGTTATGAGCATGGTTTATTTTCTGATTTCAATCTCATTAAAAAATGAAACCATCCATGAGCATAGCTATTGTTTCTGTGTCAAGCTCGTTAAAAAATGAATACATGGGTTTTTTGATGTAGACTGGGCTAGAGATATGGATCGTAGAAGATCCACAAGTGGGTATCGTTTAATATATCTAGAGAAGCAATCAGTTGGATGAGAAAAAGACAGGCTATAGTGGCACTCTCAACTACAAAAGCTACATGGTAGCCACTCATGTAAGCAATTAGGAAGCAATATGGTTACAAAGATTGTGTTCAGGTATTGGGATGGTACAACAAGGAATAAAATTAGAATGTGACAATTGGAGTGCAATATTCCTGGAAAAAACCCAAACTTATCATCCAAAGACAAATCATATTGATGTTCGATATCACCTTGTGAGAGGCATGGTTGAAGACAAGAAGGTGTTGCTAGAGAAGGTTAACACTTTGAACAATGTTGCAAATTCATTGACAAAGTATGTGAGCAACGAGAAGTTATCTTGGTGTAGAGAAACAATGGGAATTACTTCCCTAGATTTTTGAATATGTGATCAAGTGAACTCTTGTATGGAAAGAAAACAACAAGTGGGAGAATGTTGGGTATGTGTTCTATTCTTTGCATGTGTGGGGGGGGGGTTGTCTCATCTTTGATGATCCCATCAATCAATAATGTACGTGTTCATTAGGTTCTTTTTCGAGGGGGGGGGGGTAAGAATCCCTCCATACTTAGGTGAATTCTTTAGCTCCAGGTGTCATCTTGGAGTCGATAGGGTTTAGGGAAGCATCCCCCCAAAAGAAAAATTGGTAGTTTTCACTATTTTCAACAGTTTTCTAAATTAATCATGGATTAAGCAATTAGGGTTTTGGTAGCTGCAGAATTCATAAAATATTGTATATTGTATTTGAATGGTGAAATTAATACAATGAAGAGTTCAGAGGTCCAACACCAAGGAATACTGGTTTTCTCCTGGTTAAGGGTTTCCAGCGTAAATCTCCGTGTACTATATGTATGAGCCATTGATTAATTTTTGTTTTTCTTAAGAATATTTATGCATTTCTTTACTTTACAGTTTTAAAACTTATAGTTAGCATGATGGTTTGATTTGGTTTTGAGTCCTAGCATTATTTCAAAGAAGATTACTACTTAGAGGTTAAGCCTCATGGTTTCCATGGGGGGGGAGCAGGAGTCCCCCCATACTTAGGTGAATTATTTAGCTCCAAGTTCCATTCTGGAGTTGTTAGGGTTTAGGGAAGTGTCCCCTCCAAAAAAAATTAGTAGTTTGAACTATTTTTAGCAGTTTTCTAAATTAATCATGGATTAAGCGATTAGGCTTTTGGTAGCTACAGAATACATAAAATATTGTATATTGTATTTGAATGGTGAAATTAATACAATGAAGAGTTCAAAGGTCCAACACTAAGGAATACTGGTTTTCTCCTGGTTAAGGGTTTCCAGCATAAATCTTTGTGTATTATATGTATGAACCATTGATTAATTTTTTTTTTTCTTAAGAATATGTATGCATTTCTTTACTTCACAATTTTAAAACTTATAGTTGGCATGATGATTTGATTTGGTATTGAGTGCTAGCATGATTTCAAAGAAGATTACTACTTAGAGGTTAAGCCTCATGGTTGATTTGTGAAGGATTCTATCAAGATTTTCATTTTCTAGAGGATTGTCAAGTTGGAGGGCACAAATTTTCATCATATCATAAATCATTGTTGCTCATCACACCCCTTTATCGTTTTTATCTCAATAAGCCATTGAAGGACAATGAGTGTGTTAACTTCATTATTAGTGCCAATTCCTAACCCCCCATGAGAACTCTAATACAATTTTTCCTTTAGGGGCATATGTGCCCCCCCCCCACTAGCCCCACACCTGCCACCCTTGATTTATTGTATTGTATTTTTATTATTGGAAATTTAACTATTTACAACAAATTTAATATCAATGTCCTTTTTCTTATCAATGTTAGCATGCGGATGAAAAAACTTTAAAATTAACTAAAACATTACAAATTTAACATGTTAATAATCCATGAAACAATTTTATATTCAAAGGAGATACTTTAAAATGGTATGACATATTTGAGTGCAAGACACAATCGGGTGTAATCATGGTTCCCACAAAGAGCATTATGTTAATGTGTGTTTTGTATTGGGGTAACCTATCTTTTTTTACAAGGGTGGGTAACAAGACTTCCCCCAACATCAATGGATGTAAAATGAGGGAAGGGTCAATACAAAATACCAAATATAGTGTATTAAAGATATAAAAAGAGGTAGTTTAAGGTTTGGCATCCACAGAAGAAGATTTGAAAAATTGCATCATGTTCTTGAGGTATTGCAATCCCTATGGGAGAATTTGGGACCTAAAAGTACTTGAAGACATCTCATGTGGGGGAAACATCAATGACCTTTAGGTTAGTCATGGGGACAAAAGGATAATGATAAACTACAAGAGGTGGTCATGATTGAAAGGAAGAAAATATAGTGCCAACAAAGATGGAATCAGAGGGTTAATTGATGAGAACTTATATCCATGTTGGAAGTCAATAGGATAACCTAGGTGAAGGTTATCTCTAGGACTAGAGAAAGGATTCATAGCCTTAAATAATTATTCATCATTAGGGAAAAATGTGGTTGAGGAGGCATGGGAAATTTCGCAAATGGGGGAAGAAATGGGTGACCCAAGGGTGAATGAATCCACCCAACCTCCAAGCCAAAGTGGTAGAGAGTTGGATCTAAGGTGATATTCCCATGATTGGTGTGGGGATGTTGCATAATTAGTGGAAGTGGTCATGTGGTGCATTGGCTTGATATGAGTGACAAAGGGTGATATTTTTTCATGTGTTGGGCATGATGGGTAATCACAAAGTGTGAACTAATCAACAATGACAATACATCCTTCGTGAGGCATGAACCAAAAGAGAGAAGACACCACAATATTCATGGTATACATGTAATCATGTTCAAGGATGTTCTTATATTCCACCAAATTGATTATACTATGACATCGATCAAGATAGTCTTACTACCTAACTCAATTGAGAAATTAGGTGCAATCCCAGTTGTGTTACAAAGTCTAGCATCAAAGGATCATGTAACTCAATTGTTGGTGGAAAAATAGTATAAGAATCCATGTGTTTCTAGGTCAATAAGGACGTAGTGGAAGAGGAGCCCCATTTTCCACTAAATATCGATAAATTGTGAAGTTTTTAGTGATGAACCCATATATGGAATGGGGTGGAAGATGGGAGGTGCACTTTGATATGTTGGTTTAGGAGGTGGTATGTGAATCTTCAGGGGGGTACTTCCATGTTCCTTACAGAGAGAAATTCTAGTGAACATCATGTCACTAGAAGTGAAAGGGACACCCTCGAGTCTACATAACTAGGTCCCAACCGTGAAGTATATATAGTGGGAGAATGGGTTACCCACATGATAAGTAATATTAGAGAATGAGGTTGGTGAAACCTCGTTGGGTGAAATGACGGGTTCATGATGACATATAAAGTGTTGTGAGGAAATGGAAGGAATGCCACTAAATTCAATTCATTGTTGCAATGCTTTCTAAATGAAGTGCTTGGACCAATGCTAGGAATTTAGAATATTGTTGGGTGGGTGACCATGATCTTGGAAATGGCTCAAGGGTGAGAAGTTATTGTACACGTGTAAACATAATTACCTACTTGACAACAACTATGAGTTCAAAATGGGAGCTCTAACACTAAAAGCCCATATTTTTTCATTAAAAACATCAAAATCAACCCTCAAATCGAAAAGTGGTGCTACAAGTAGCACCTTTTTTTTTAGTTAAAATTACAAACTTTTTAAATCACCGCTTTAACAAGTCGTAATGTTGCTAACAAAAACGTTAAAATCAACCCCCAAATAAAAAAATTGGTACTAGTAGTAGAATTGTTTTTATAGGGAACTCAAATTACAACTAGTTAAAAACCATGGCCTTAACAACTTGTACCATTGCACCCCCTTTTTTTTTGAGTTTAAAAATACAAAATTTTTGAAATCACGCTCTTAATGACTAATAGCATTGCAATCAAAATTGTAAAATAATCCCCCAAATCGGAAAGTGGTGTTTCCAATTTCCCTCGCTACTTTTTCAAGCTTGAAATTGTAACATTTTTTAAACCATTCCTTAAAAAACTAATACTATTGCAAGCAAAACCATATAATCAACCTTAAAATGTCTACTCCTTATGGTTAATTTTTCACTCCAATTACATTATGTTTAAAAAAATAAAATATACATTTATAAATATGGTTTAGATTTATATGGAGTGTCTGTCATTTTTAATTATTATTTTTAAATAAATAAATAAATAAATAAAATACATAATTAAAAAAAAACAAAAAAAATTAAACTAAACTAAACTCATATATACCAC
>ML784377.1:9102-23201 GCA_009831015.1 Picea engelmannii | reverse complement strand
TATTCAATTTATTTAAAAAATTAAAGAAATTTTGAAATAAAAAATGGTCCTCAAAACAAAAAATGTGCAATTAACATCGACTTTAAAAGAACCAATAGGATTCAAGATGATGATGTCAACCATAAGGGTAAATAGTTTTGGAGTGAAAGAAATAAAACTTTTTTCTTTATCATATTTCCATCTTATCTCCTTACAACTTTACTCAAATTTCAAGTGTAAGCACTTGTTGGATGAGGAATTTTTTTTTCATTCAATGAATACTCACTCTGCATACTTTTGATAAACCCGCAGTGAGATAAGATGGAATGGAAAAATTATGTTTCTTGAAATTTAATTCTACATACAATGAGTGCTTACACTTGAAATTTGAGTAAACCTATAAGGAGATAAGTCAAAAACATGATAAAAAAATAGTTTTATTTCTTTCCTTTTAAAAATTCACAACTCTTCATCGGGATGAGATGCAGACAAGTGGGGACAATCTATCAAAATATTGAATTCAAGTCTATCAATACCTTTATCTAGTAACTAGAGAGATGCAAATATTCATATATATAGGATTCTCTCTTCAAGTTGGACACGTACACATCATGTAGGGCCTCCACCTCACCATGCAAGTACTACCAAGATAGGGGTGATTAGGGTCAACCTTTTCGGTAGTTGGCGAGACGATGATGATGATGAAATCCATCGGATGAGGAAAGTGAAGGTATGATAGGGACAATTATAGTGAAAACTCCATGGTGATGAAACCCAAGGGGGTAACAACTATTATCCTAGGTGATTTTATAGTCCTATAAAATGAACCTAGTGGAAAACCTATGAATTAGTCACTAGGTTACCTCTTTGCAAATCGTGGACGACACACATCAAGGGGTTACCAACTTTAAACAGTCAAGAGACGACACACATCTTGAAAGGCCTGGGAGGCTCCAAAAAATTATCGGCCCCACCTAAGAATTGTCACTCAAATGATAGTGCATCCCTTAGGCTGGAAAATACATATGAGAGCAGAATTTATAATTCCATGGGAGAACACCTATATTTGATGGGAAACAATCTTGGATTTTTTTTTTTCCTGGATGTTAATTCCACAATTCTAACCTATAATATAAGTTGTTTTGGTCCTCCTAGGATGATTTAGCTAATTATATTAAGCTAGTAAATATAAAGGTTTTGTTTTGGCCCGTGAACCAAATTAGTTTATCATTAAGGAGTGTTGAAGGAGGTATTTCACCCCACCAATTGTTTTTTATTTGCTAAGATCGTTTATGAACAAAAGGAAAGAGAATACTCTAATGTGGGAGTCTTTAGGTCTTTCACTGTATGCACAAGTGTAGTAATAAGTTAAAATGAAATGTTGAATGTGTCCATGCAAAAATTCTCCTTGGGGGTTTAGGTGGGGTGTAAATTCCCCCTCACCCCGTGGAGAAGTTGTGAAAAGTAGCAAGTAGAGTGAAGTTGTGCAACTTTGCACAACCTAACCACCAACCCACGAGTTGTACTACTTCACCCCCACCCCCACGTTATGCACAACTTCCCCATCAAGGTGGGGTGTGGGGATGGGGCATGAAGTTCCCCCAACCCCACCCCCATAGGAAAGTTGTGTAAAGTGTGGGCGTGTGGTTGAAGTTCGGATGTGGATGAGAGTGGGGTGGGAAGTTCTCCACAACCCCTTATCATGGGAAAATTGTACAAAGTGTGGGGGTGGGGGTGAAGTTGTACAACTTCAACCCCCCACATGAGAAACAACTTCTCCTTGCCCCATGGATTTTTCCACAACTTCACCCTGACCTTTATTATAGTGGTGGTAATCAATAAGAAAATGGCGAAGTTATGTAGAATTTGTTGTTGGTGAAATTGTAAGAACAAGAAGAATAGTTGATTCAACAAACCTGGAATATGGATCTATGAGTGAGGGAACATTAAACCAAGAAATTATGCAATAAACATGAAAGAAACTAAAAAATAAAATAAGGGGAAAAAATAAACTAGGAAGAGAACTATGAAAACAAGTTCAGAGAAAGAGGCTAATTTTTCATATAGTTAGTAAGAAATAACAATGGTAAACATATTAACAACCATAAGCTATGAGAAAATAAATGGAGAGATTATATGATCATTGATAGCACTCAGGGGCTACTAGCTAAAGGGAAATAACAATGTCAATCCTTGTCTATAAAATATTTCCATTGAGTCAAGAATATATGAACTACCTAGAAATGATATTCTATAATAAGGACATGCTGACAACTATGAAGGGTAGGACAATGATTGAGAAAATCCCTAATGTTGATGATATCTTAATAAAATTTTAGTGGGTGTTAAAAGATAAAGTTTTCCTATGATGGAAAAAAATAACAATCCAAATCCAAAATACAACAAAATCCCACTGACACTCCTAGTACAAGGTGATAAAACATAAAAAAATTAATGAACTAGAGATTAGTACAAGGTGATAAAACATAGAAAATTTAATGAACTAGAGATTAGTAGTTTGCCAATTATAAAATAATAATAAAAATTGTATCCAACGAGTTCGTATCCTACATGAACATAATAGTCAGAAAACTAGATTAATTTCATCTGAAAATAAAACCAAATGACATTATTAAAGTCTTCCAATTAGTTAAAACTAACAAAACCTCAACAATATTTCTCAAACTAAACATAGAAAATCTTATAATCAAATAAAATGATAACAATATTTCTCAAACTAAACATAGAAAATCTTATAATCAAATAGAATGATATATTTTGTTAATCTTTAAAAATACTTATGACAAAAACTGTAAGTTTGGAGAATTTTGTTATAATTCAAACTAGTATTATGCACTACAAATATAATAGTATCAGTAAATGGATTTCCAACTCAATATTTCTTTACATTAAGAGGTTTTATGCAAAAGTGTCTAGTTTATTGCCCTTTCTTTAAATTTTGGTGGTAAAACCCTTCTTATAGTTAAGATTGTGTGTCCAATAAGTAAATTCTATTGAAATCTCCGAGACACAAAATTTTATACACGATACTTTCTCTTCTCAATAGGCAGTGTCAATTTGTTTTTACTTTAATAGATAACGTCAAATTGTTTTTATTGTTTTTAATTTAAGAAGTTTTAGACAAAGGTGTCGTTTGTCATCCTTTCTTTAAATTTTTATGATAAAAAATTTCACATAGCGAATATTACACCTCCAACAAAATGTTGTTATTGAAAGCTTTGGGATAACTGTAGCCACCATAATGACACAACAACATTTATAGACCCTACTTTCTTGATAGGCAATGATAGAGTAGAGTAAAATGAAATACAATGACTTTGAAAACATTTCCAAAGAAAACGTAAACTAAAACAAATCTAAACTCATAATAAAAAAATTGATGCAAAAGCATATGGCATTATGTCAAATGTCCTTGGAATGATTTGGAATAAAAAATCAAAGACAACATAAAAATTTAAATTACCATGAAAGTTTATGGTCCCTATACAAAATTCCTCATCCTTTGTATGAGATTGAAGAAATTCTCCCTCCTTTTTATGAGATTGAAGAAATTCTCAATGCTCGACTAGTTTGACGTCTAAGTTTAAACCGTAAAGTAGTGATCTATGGCATTGTTGCAAATGTCGAAAGCCAAAGGCCATATTGGAAAGGGTAATTAAAATCTTAAATTATTTGTGGTTTACTAAAAATGATGTGATCAACCATATACACTAGTCTACCATAACAATTTATGCAACTCAGATGAAAATACTTGAATTTAATAACTTCTATATCATATTAAAAAAGATAAACATGTTATAAGGGAATGGGAATTGAATCTTGTTTGAAAAATTCAAAATTCTTCCTCGTTTTCTATCATTAAATCCAACCCATTTGACACAATAAAATATATATTGAGTAATATATAATAAAATATATATTCAGTAATATATAAAAAGTAATTTATTCTCAAAAATATATTAAATAATATATAAAAAGTCTCAAAGAATTTTATTAAGCTGAAAAATTGAGAGAATATATATTTATACTAGTAATAACCACTTTATAAAAGTGGTTGATATATGTCGATCAGTATCATTAGTTTGAAAAGGTGAAAATGACGTTAATAGGCATATATCAACCACTTTTATAAAGTGGTTGTTGCTAGTTGACGACCAACATACATTGGGAAGACAATTAATATATTCATACCTAATTAATATATAAATAAATTATTACATTAATGTAATTAACAATAATAATAATGGATTAATATAATGCATTAATGTAATATATATATTAAGAATGTATAAATGTTATGTATAAATTAAAGTATTAATGTACATTAGTGTATAATGTAAAGCATTAATTAATTGAAACATTAATAATGTAATGTATTAATTAATTAATACATTATTACAATATTAAATAATACATTACCAAAGTATTAATACACTAATGAAGTAACACATTAATAATATATTAAAGAACTTATACATTAATATAAAATGTAACAAATTAAACTATTAATACATTAATAATGTATTACTACATTCAAGTATGCATTGATTTATTAATTGATACATTATAATAATGTATAAATTAAAATATTAACTTACATTAATACATTAAATTATCAATATTAATACAAAAATACATTAAATACAAAAAATATTAATATATTAATACAAAAATATTAAAATATTAATATTAAGTATTAATTTACATTAATACATCAAAATATTAATATTAATAAAAAAATACATAAACTTTTAATATATTAATACATAAATATTAAAATATTAATGAAGTAATATATTAATAAACTTATAATACATTAGTGTTGATGTGATAAAACATTAATGTAATAATTAACTAATACATTATAGTCTAGTCTATTAATTAATGTGTAAATAAATACATTAATTATTAAAGTCTTAATGTATTATTAATTATTAATTAATGTATAAATAAATAAATACATTATTAATGTATTGATGAATTAATATATTAATGTAAAAATTAAAGTTATTACAATATTTTTAAAGTATTAGTTAATTAATTAATACATTGTTAAAGTTTTAAGGTTGAGATGAATTAAGTTAATACATTAATAAAGTAATAATACACTAAGAAAATAATATATTAAAAATACAAATAAAAGTATTAATGTAATAAAGTAACCATTATAATAATAAAAATATTTTTTTAAGGTCACGACAAAGCGAGACCTCTTGTTGGTGTATGAGACTCCCTTGTTTCTGAGACAATGGACCCCTTCCATGCAACCGAATTGGTGTATGAGACCCTCTTGTTTGTGGACAAGGGACCTCCTCCATGTAGGGATTTCACTACTAAACAATACAAATATATATACATGCCCTATCCCCCTTTGGATTTGAACCTATGACCTCCAAGGAGGAAACAAATGTTCTCAACCTTTAAGCTCACTCTGGTTGTATAAATTAAAGTATTAATACAATAATAATACTAACACATTATTACGTTGGAATAGGTTTGTCACATTTTGGAATTGGGTTTTGTTCGTTACATTGCAACATTGGGAAATGGTCATCTCTTTGCAATATTGGGCTATGTTTTTCACAATGCGACATTAGCTTGCGTACATCACATTGCGACAATGGGTTGTGTTTGATAGATTGTGACATTTCGAAATGTTTCTCACATTACAACATCATAATATTTGCATCACATTGTGATGACGATGCATTGTTCATCACATTGTGACGATGAGGCTAAGTTCGTCACATTGCAACAATATGGATATGCTCATCACATTGTGATTGCGAGGAAATGCTCATCATATTCGATGAAAGGGTATGTTCATCACATTGTGACATTCCTATCCTTTCTAGAATGTGACAATACCATGTTTGTGAGAATCCAACATCATGGATACATTCGACACATTAGGATGACAGGGCTATTATTGTCACATTGTGATGATGATGTTATGTTCATCACATTGTGATAATGAGACTATGTTCATCACATTGCGAAAATATGGTTATTTTCATCAAAATGTGATGATGAGCATATGTTCATGACATTATTATGGTAGGGAAATGCTCATCACATTGCGACGTTAGTTTTTTTTTCATGTGATGCTACAATATCTAGTGAATTAAACACATCATGAAATGCATCATGTGTGTGTGTGTGTGTGTGTGTGTGTGTTTCTAATGAATTAAACACATCATAAACACATTACAAAAACATTTTTGCATTGGAATAGGTCATCTCTTTGCAATATTGGACCATGGTTGTCACAATGTGACATTGGATTGCATACATTACATTGCGACAATGGGTTATGATTTATACATTGCGAAATTATTTTTGTCACATTATGGAATCAAGATATCTGCATCACATTGCGATGATGATACATTGTTCATCACATTGCGATGATGAGGCTAAGTTTGTCACATTGCGATAATATGCCTATGTTCATCACATTGAGAGCATAGGACAATACTCATAACATTACAATGTTAGGGTATGTTCATCAAATTCCAATGTTGGTATTCTTGTCAAAATGTGATGATACAACATTATTTATTTGTTCATCACATTGTGATGATGAGGCTATGCTCATCACATTGTGACAAAGAGGCTATGTTCTTCACCTTGCGACCATATGTCTATTTTCATCAGAATGTGACAATGGGGATATGTTTGTGACATTGTGATCCTAGGGAAATGATCATCACATTGTGACGTTACTAAGTTTGGCATGTGACACTACCATTCTCGTCACATTGTGACAATATGGCTATGCTCGTCATAATGCGATATGATAATGGGGATATGTTCGTGACATTGTGATATAATAATGGGGATATGTTCATGACATTATGATCCTAGGGAAATGATCATCACATTCTGACATTACTATGTTTTTCATGTGACGCTACCATGCTTGTCACATTGTGACAATATGGCTATGATCACCAAACTATGACAACAGAGTTATGTTCATCACATTGAAATGATAAGGAAATGTTCATCACATTGTGATCAGGTTGTTTTCATCACGTTGCAATGATGAGGCTATATTCATCATATTGTGATGATAAGTCTATGTTTGTAACATTGTGACAATATGGCTATGTTCATTACAATGTGACGATGGGGCATATGTTTTTCACATTATGATGATAGGGAAATGTTGGTCACCATTTCGATGTTACTATGTTTGTCATGTGACACTACCATGTTTGTCACATTATGAAAATATGGCTATGTTCATCATATTACGATAATGGAGATATGGTCATCAAATTGCAACGACATGACTATGTTCATGAGATTCTGACATTACTATATTTGTATTATTGTGATGCTATTATGGTCATCACATTACAACATTACTATGTTCCCCATGTTAGAACATTTGGTTTTGTTCGTCACATTGGTTTTGTTCCTCATTTTAGAATTTTTATTACATTTGAAGAGTTATGTTATTCTAAGGGCATTGATAAAATTTACAATGTTTCTCAAGATTAAATAGATTTACAAATTTATAGGGTTTCTTCTAGATTAAATATGTTTACAATTTAATGGATTAAAATTAAGCTATTAATATTATTTAAATCGAATTCAAATCATTTTATTGTTATTATAAAATAAACCCTAATAACCTTAACCCTAATCTAGCCCTAACACATACATTATTGATGACTATCTTTAATTATTAATATTGATTAATAATTAGTGTATAAAGGGTATATATGTTACATACCTAAAGTAACCATGGTAAAATATAGTTAATTATGTATATTAATAATAACTTATAATATAATTATTATTAATAATTAATAATTATTAATGTAATATTACTAATGATTATTAGTTATATGAGACCAATCAATAAAATATTATTAATAATAACAAGATGTATTCATTTATATTAACAATTAATATCTTAATTATCACTATATTAATAACTATTAATATAGTTAATGATTGATATTATTGATTATTGATAGTTAACCTCTAATATTAATAATATAATATAATATTAATCACTTTTTATTATAACAATTTAATATATTTTTTTTGTAACTAGCGGAATGCTACATTATAACCCCTAGGGAGAAAGGCACTCCGAGTAAATCGGGGTGAGAATCGACCTTGAGACCTCTTTTTACATATTTCCTTCCATTTACACGACACTTGCCAATCGGTATACACCCCTGCGGGCTATAACAATTTAATATTAATAACCTTAATGCTACTAATAATTAATATTAATATATTATTAATTATTAATAGAGTTAGGGTTAGGGTTAGTATTATTAATATTAAATTATTATAGTAAAATGTGATTAATATTAAATTATTAATATTATTGGTTAACTATAATCATCAAATATTTTAATAGTTATTAATAATATCAATCATTAACTATATATGTTAATAATATTAACTACATTAACCCTAACTCTAATAACTAATATATTATAAATAATCCTAACCCTAAAACATCCAAAATTGCAAAACCTATTTTATTAACCATAAAATATTCAAAAATGCAAAACTTATTTTATTAATCATAAAACATTCAAAATTGCAAAACTTATTTTATTAATATACTTTATTAATATATTAATTTATAAAATTTATTTTATTAATCAACTTTATGTGAATAATAGACTTATTCTCATTTTTCATGACGCAGCGAGAAATGAAGAATATCAAAAAATTACAATTATGTTGGTTGCTGCCGAATTCACATCAAGCTTGATAATTTATTTATTTTAGAATTTCTTTACTATTGTCTTCTCACACACAATAAAAAAAGGTCGAAATTTGTTTATTTTAAAATTTCGTTACTAGTGTCTTCTCACACAGGCAAGACGCGTTAGATTCTTCTTTCAATTCAAATTACTGCCTCACCCCAAATTATACCTCTTTATATATATGCCTTTGTGTGTCTTAAATTATTTTTACATAATTTAATATGTCTCAATCATTTTTTTAAACATACTATATTATTGTTTCAAGTTATTTTTAAATAATTTAATATTTTTCAATCATGTTTTTAAAACAATTTAAATCATTGTTTAAATAACATCTAGATGTTTTAAAATTTTAAAAGATTAAATGAATATATTTTGAAAAAACAAGTTCTTTCACATTATTGAAATAAAAAAAAGAGAAACACACATGCCGATTAACCTAGAATCTCAGCTACGCAATGCATACTGCATAGGTCTTAATTTCATGGTCACCATACATCAAAAGTGCATTTCTTGATTAATCTTTTTAACTAAATCCGTAAATTTTCTCAGAAATCTGCAAATTTTCTCAGCAGAATCTCCAACTTTTCTCATAAATGAATTTCATATTTCACATTGATTTACAAGTGTATTCCAAGCTCTAAAGATCTTATCCAGTTACAAAAGTAAGTATATTTATATACGGAAGCAGGTAGATATGATTACAACTGGATGTTGTGATATAGAAGGCAATTTTAAAGAAGAGGCAAACGACAATGGACCTCTAGAAAATCTTGTCTATTTTTTTTTGTCTTTTTGAACAGTGTAACGATGGCTTCTCGTGCTTCCTCAATTACCATTGCAACATTTTCCTCCAATATGCATGCGCCATTCAATTTCACAAATTAAATTATGGATGGATTTAATTCAAAGTGTAAATGATAGATAGTTTGGATGAAAACTTAACAAATTACAGGAAAATCTAAATGTCGAGTGTGATTTCTTTCAAATTTATGTCAAAAGATTCCGAAGAAAATTTTCATGAAATCTACACTTATTACAATTACATAATGACGCATAGTTGGGACTGATTCCATGCCTCTTAGTTGAAATCTGACTTCATTTATTATCTTAATAGTTATTTTATGAATTTAAATTGGTGTAAACTTAAATTGTTCATGACTATAAATCAAAAACCTAAATTAAAAATTGAACTGGTAAACAATAAATGAAAATCCTAAATCACAGAGAATAAATCATGCTTCTACTCGTTCTCTAATCCAATCCAACTTAAATGGTCCATAACTATAAATCAAAAGTCGAACTGGTAAACAATAAATGAAAATTCTAAATCGCAGAGAATAAATCATGATTCTATTACTCGTTCTCTAATCCAATCTGTGTTGTAACAACAATAGCAATATATGGTTACATAAGTCCAATCCGTGCAAGAAAGGTGCCCATAATATATAATATGAAAAGCCATATGCCACATATGCTGCCATAATATGAAACGCCCGCCACAGAAAGGCGCCCATAATATGAAACGCCCACCAGCTATCCAAGCGCCCATAATATGAAACGCCCGCCAGCTAACCAGATGCCACATACACAGCGATAATATGAGACGCTCGCAAGCTAGCCAGATGTCAAATACCATCCATCCGGTCATAATATGAAACGCAACCAACTACCATCCATCCCTAAAAGAAATAGGCGTAACTCAGGAAGTGGTAAAAGAAAATAATTAGGTTAGAAATGTGGCAATACATTACCTTAATCACATATTCCATTGTTAATTACATAATCACATATTCCATTGCTAATTACATAAAAGTGTAATCAATTGGACATGTACTCTTTTATAAAAGCAAAGAAGTTAATATTTCAAATCAGAACCTTCTTAATGTGATGATGACTAAGAATATTCTATCTACATTTGATCCCGTCCATAAAAAAACATTAATTAAGAGAATTTATATTTATAGAATAATGTATAACAAGATACTTCCGAAAACATGGGACATGATAGAGTATTAAAAGAAATTAGTAACTGTATAAACCACTTATCAATCAATAATCCAAATCGTAAGAACATAATACCTGTAAATCATTCCAATCTTAGAAGCAATCCTTTGTTCTTTCCATTGTACAATATTTGATCAAACACTTGGTATTGGATTAAGAGCGTTGCAAAGCGCAGAGAATGTACCATGAACGTTTTCAATCATCAATCCAGTCCAAGTTGAATCTTTCTTCGACGAGATCAATTTTGAGATTAGGCATGGCCGAGGTTTGGATAGACTGCCACTGTCTTTTTGTGTTCTCATCACAGATTACACGTTTTAAAGACCTTAGTTTTGATAATGCTTTGGGAAGATTCTTCAGTCCAGAGCACTCCCTCATGTCCAGCATCTTTAACTTTGATAGCTGATCAAATTCCATTGGAAGGTCCTTCAAAAACCTGCACAGTGAAATATCAAGAAATTCTAGTTGCTGAAGTTTGCAAATGGAAGGTGGAAGCATTGACAAGCCTGGACATGCAGATAACCTCTGCACTTTAAGTGACTTTAACATCCCCAAGTCATCATGTAACTCTCGGATAAGATGGCAATTAGTAACAGACAACCTCTGTAGGGATGTTAAATTGTATATTTTTCCTGGCAATTTCTCCAAATCACTATAGTGATCAAGATTAATTTCTACAATCTTCGGAAGCTTAAAGACTTGTTCAGTGTCCAATTGAGTCATATTTCCCAAGCCTTCACATAGGCATACATACAACTTTTCCAAGCTCTCACAAGATTTACAATAGTCATAAAGAGAAGACACAATCAACCACTCTAGTAGCACAGACTTAATCTGAGTAAATGAACGAAATCTTGGCAGCCCGTGAAGTATTGCACGCCTTGAACCGTAATTGTAAATAAAAACAACCTTCAGTTTTGGCATGCTATGTAAAAATGTTGGAAGGCAATATTCACTTGCGGCAAAGAATAAAGCTAAATCTTATCAAATACCTATGCTAATCAAAATACTTATAAAAATACCTATGCTGATCAGAATAAATATGCTGATCAAAATACTTATCAAATACCTAAATAAATCTGGAAAAATAGGGAATTAAACTAAGATACT
Source organism: Picea engelmannii (assembly GCA_009831015.1). Lineage (NCBI taxonomy): Eukaryota > Viridiplantae > Streptophyta > Pinopsida > Pinales > Pinaceae > Picea > Picea engelmannii. Next base: position 11,340 of record ML784377.1, on the reverse strand, counting down.
TAATCAATGTCCAGGCAGGGAATGGGATAGAAAGAAAGTGTAAGGAACAGCCTGACCTGTATGAATTGAAAGAAACTGAACCCCAGATGACCGATTTGTTAGAGTCCTTAGCCATTTTGTGGGAATATTATCCACCTTGCAAGGCATGAAAAGCCTCTTACGCTGGATGATACTATCCTGGCTTGCCAGACGCAAGGCTAAATCCCTCATCAAATCATGTTGAGAAAAACAGAGCTCGGAGGCACAGCTATATTCAATGGCTCCACTTCTAACACAAAATTCTTGTGGTGTTAGCCAAACCAATAATGGTGAACTCAAAAACCCCTACTTTCTCTAGTCTGACACGAACATGTTGATTGAGCTTAACCTCTTGGATCTTGATTCTTTTAGAAATCATGTAAACAAACTCGGGCTTTAAATTTATTTCTTGTATACATTTTAGCAGATTAATAAGTTTCAACTTCTCTGCAGAGTTCATGGATGCCGCAAACAAAAGAATTTAAGATGAAAAAAATATATGAAGACAGGCGAAGCAATCAACAAATTTATAGAATGTAAACAAGTTCCATACCCTGGATTGCTTGTGAGATTTAGGAGATATCTTTTTGCAAGTTCTAACAAGACCACAAAAGCATCCTCCCGTTCCATTCCACGGACATATACCCAAATGTCCAGTAAAGAATCGACGCTGAAATTTCTACCTTCGAGAAATGCCCCGAAGTCCACAAAACATTGTTTTGGTTCATCATCAAGGATATCTAACTTGGAAATAGCGGAGTAAGTGCCACTTGTAAGCACCGGTTATAAGATTCAGGTGTGAAAGTCAGTTGTAGGCGTGTTAAGAGTCAGTTCATAGTTAAGAGTCTAATTGTCTTTGGTTTGCATGTAACCAAATCGGTAGAGTCTTTTCCTATATAAGGATGTAATCCGTCTTTATTGAATAATACAGAAGTGAGCGTAGCCTCACCGTGTGTTTGTTTCGCATATTTTATCTTGGTATCAGAGCCACGGGGAGAGGGTCTGGATAGCGTGCAAAAACCTTTTTGGAGGGCGAGCCGTGAAGGTTATATTCTTTTTGCATGCGTGGAGGTTTTATTGATAAATCTTGAAGGCACAACGTGGATAGTGTGGATAGCGTGAGAAAGGAATCGGCTGCAGCGTGAGCATACCTCCTTGTTGGAAAGCATACGAATCATCCAAGAGCTGGTTTAGTTGAAGAGGGTCGTGAGAAAATAGTGGATTTTTTCCATGAAGATCCTCCATTTCACGATTTGCATGAGTTTAATTTGAGTTTAATTCAAAATTGGTATACACAGTTGAGCTACAAATCGTGAAGATCTATTTTTATGTGAAGTTTGCATGGTGAGTGGAGTTTTGAAACACATATGTGGTGGTGAGTTTTGAATGCATGTGTGGTGAGTGAGTGTGAAGTTTGCATGCATAAGTGCTTTTTATTTTTGGAGAATTTAAAAATAAGAAGTGCCACGACTTCTCTTATACATGCAAATAAGAAAAGGGAGTTATTCATTTTTTTTATTATAATTAAAGTGCATGCATGCATGTGTATTAAAACAAAAAAGGGAGGTCTCTTTTAAGGAACTGTTTTTATATATATATAAAGTTATAAGTCTTTTAAACAGTGAAGTGGTTATTTAAAAAGTGGATATTTTGGATATTAAGGTGCATGTATGTATGATTTAAGATGAGAACAGAGATAGAGTTGGATCAGTGGATCCGAAGGCAGAGCGATAGACTGCTCAGCACAGGAGACAACTCGACAGAAAGTTGCATATCCTTGGTGATTTACTTGCAGAGAATATCTTGCAGCGATGGCGAATCCGCTGGCAAAGACCTACCTCAACGAAGTCAACAACTTAGATGGCTCGAATTTCATTAACTAGAAATTCAAGATGCAGATGCTCATGGAGGGCTATGGTGTCTGGAACATTGAGAAGGGAACTGAACTGAAACCTGATGTGGTTGTCGGTGTGATAGCAACATAGATCCAAGATTAGGAGAAGCGCGAAAACGAAGCAAAGGTATTGTTGCACATGTCAGTTAAAGATGGCATAATTCCACATATTAGAGACGCTAAAACTTCTGCTGCAACATGGACAACTCTTAAAGCATTGTATGAAACTAGCAACACAAATCGCATTTTGTTTCTGAAAACTAAATTGCTAGGCATTAAGATGGATGGAAATGAATCTGTTAGTTCATTTTTGGGTCGTATTAAAG
>ML784376.1:512535-524124 GCA_009831015.1 Picea engelmannii | reverse complement strand
GATATCCCGAGAAAAGGATCTCAACCGTGGATCTTGGTAGGACGCGTGGCAGGAGATCTGGGCGAGTCGGCATTTGGAGCATCGGGTTTTCCAAAGGCAAGGAACTCTTGCATACGGAAATCGCGATCCGCGATTTCCCGACGTGATCATAACCGTTAACCTGAGGGACGCGTGTCCAAGGATCCTGAAGAGATTGGGGTTCGGCATTTCGGGATTCTCGGTGACAAGAAACTCACGACAGGAGGAGTCGCTAAATCCCGAAACGCGATGGTCCCACAGCCATAGCACTCCAGTGGAGGACGGGTGTCACTCCATGCCATCATAAGGAGTGTGGGCCATAGGCGCCAGAACAAGGGACAGGTGTCAGGAGATCCATCTTGGCCGTGAGTCAACGCCAAGTGGCATTGGGGATCGGAGGATCGGAATTTGCGATGGCCTGTGCATCACGACATCATAAACCCCGAAACCCCGATAGGTAGATATAGAGTTGCGGACATATGGTAGCAGGTCCTATGGACTGGGAGCTGAACCAAGAGAGCTAATGCGTAGGGAGCGCGTCGAAATTCAGAGGATCGCGAATCTTGGGGGTGAATGAATTTTGACACTAGTAAACCCGAATCCCGATATTAAACCAAGGATTGGCATTTCGCTAATGCAGGTTCCTGGAGATTTCTCATTTATGGGAAATTAACCCCAAAATTTTTAAATTACGATAGTGGGTGTGTTACAGGATCGGCCCCATATATTCCAGACTCCTCTATGGAACGTTTCTCCGAGTAAGTTTCCCACCAATGTTTGACATGGGGGAGAGTCTTAAGGACTGCGAAGGTGATCTTTTCCCTATCAGAAAAATTGTAAACAAAGAAATAACCTTCTAGCAGATTTAATCATTTTTCTACGGCATCCGCATCTATCCGACCTTCAAATAAGGGAATATCAAAATTAGATTTTACCTTGAAAGGAGAGGTGCCTCCAAATTTTTTTCTTTTTTAAGACGCGCCTGATGTTATCGACAAGCGTTGAAGGATGTGGAAAAAATTCTCCATCATTTTGTTCCTCTATCGCGTGAGAGCTTTCTCATGCAACATATTATTAGAATATTCTTCTCTATCATATTTATTTTCTTCCTCCATGGATGGTTTCTTAAGTATGTCAGAGATATTGTCCTCAAGAGAGACAAGCTCGAGACCCAACTTGCTATACTCAGACCTCGTCGGGGACATGCACTAAAAAATGATCAAGAGAAACCTGCTCTGATACCACTGATTTGGATTATTTTTGGCATGAAATGAGAGCAGAGATATAATAAATAAATGTACAGAGCTATATCATATATATAACCATAAACATAGAGATACAGTAATACACAATTTCTATTAATGAGTGAAATGTACAAAACTGTAGAAAGATAGAGTGAAAGACTCGCTAGAATGGTGGCATCTTATATCTGAGAAGAGATGTGATGAATATGTTCATTCGCAAGAATATGATTGTTACAATGAGGCTCCAAAGGCCTTTTTAACATAAAGAAAATCCAAAACCCTAACCCTGGAAGATGAAAAGGCAACAATTTTTTGGACCCCGTTTTGGGTAGTTTGGTGTATCAACTTCTCGAGGGTGTAACTTTGGAATACGATCTCCCTTTGGGGTGTAATATAGCTCATTGGAAAGGTATTGATGAGTATCTTCATTTAGTGGGCTCAATGAGATACTCCACCTATCATTGAGGTGCTCGATCACAAAAAAACATTGTTTAGGCCCTCAAAATGGCCCTAGAAGTTTGGGACCCGAAAAACTGCTAAAAATAGTAAACTACCAACAAAATGTTTTGAGATAGTTGGAATAGGTCACCGATATCCACCTCGATCACAAGTGTTTTCCTCTATGGAACTATAAAAATCAAGTAGTTCATCGATTTATCTAGAGTTGGTTTCAGGAGACCTAGGGGACTCCCAATATACCTGTCAGTACATGGGAGTGATGACCATGTACATGGGAGGGGTACCAATAGGGGTTACAAAGGTTTCCAACAAGGGAGAAACTTTGGTTTCTAAGAAATCTTGTGAAATCATCTATATCGCCTGCATGTAGAAGTCTCCACCGCAATTTTACCTACTAAACAATAGATCTTTGTGTTTTAAAGATGTCGATAATACATGTCTCTACCCTAGAAAAAATTTCAGCAACAACTCTTGCCAAGGAAAGTGATGTGATACCACTTGTAAGGTACCAAATGTAATATAATATGCAGAAACAAGAATATTTAACAGATATTAATGGAACAAAAAAATATTGAGAAGAATAATACCATAAATAATACTTTTATTCAAATGAATCAATGTTCACTTGCCCCTTCGAAGGGGCAACCTCCGGCAGAGTAGATCTCTATTACAATAATTCTCAAGAGAAATATCTCTCATGTCTCCTACTCTTATTTATACTAATTCTATATTCTAAAGAACATTCTAGGGGGATATATTTCTAGAAGCATAAGCTTCTATTAGGTCTTGTTACATTGACTTGTTCACATTTATTAAATAGGACTTATTAACTAATGTCATCCTTTACTACATGGAAAATATATTATTCTACCTATGTGAGGAGTTAGGGAGGTTAGGTCCCTAACAGTGTTATCTAGAAACAAGATGGTTCACGGCTTGGGCAGGAATGTGGGGCCGCACAAGATAAAGGCATGGGAAATGTTTGGATGGTCCTTAACCTCAAATGATCCACTACTACCATCTAGAGCAATTGAAGATTCTCGGGAAGTTGAAAAAGTGTTCAGAGGAAAGTCCCAACAAAGGCCAAACATGAGGTTGAGGAGAAAGAGAAGGTTGTTCGAGCCAAGAAACATACCCTCACAAATTAGCAAATTATGTCGGAATTTGGGGACTGGGTTAAATACTTGGCTTATTCAAGGACCAAGACTACTAAATTCTTCAAATTGGTAGAGATCTATTAGTTAGTAAAAGCTTTAATTTCTCTGGGTAACACAAGGGTGGAGCACTAGGATATTCTCCACACAGTCAAGATTTTTGAGGGAAATTTTGAAGCCATGTGAAAAGTGGCCTTCGGAATTGGCATCTTTGTCTCATGGGTTGGAGACGAGGTAGGAACGCTCAGGAAACAAAAGACATCCTTGGGATTTGAAGGTGCTTGAGAAAACCCCATAGTCCTGAATGATGACCCTTAGTCTTCTCAAACTGCTTAGGAATAGAGCATGGAGATCGACATGTTGGGTGAGGATTTTGGGGAGGATAGACCTCATTCTCCTTAGGCTCGATGTTTGTTTTGTCTTATCTCTCTTAGTTTCTATGATAGTATGGATAGTCATATATAGTTTAACCATGTTTATACTCTCTTTTTGCAAATGTTTGTCACAAAACTCTGATAAGATGGTCATGAATAGTTATGATAAATCGCTAATGGTAGAGATGTTGGTTTCCCTTGAGGCAAACCCCTATGAGGGACTGTTGTAAATTTTCTTTGTACATAATATAATGATATAGTGATGGTTTTAGTTAAAAAAAATCCTTATGATCTAAACTTTGTTTCTAAAATGCAACATTAGTATTTGGTTTCGTGGATCTTTTCATGAAGTGCCAAAAGTGGTGGCAATACACAATTTTGACACTCTTGGTTTCAAAATAGGATAATCATGTAGAGGAAGAACCTTCTTTATGACAATTGTTTCTTGTCATGATCAAAGTTCTACTACAAAGTTCCATGCATGGTGAAATAAATCTCTATAGGTTTTTCTTAGCTATATATTGACCCAAAACCTAATTTTTTTTATTAAAATTCTATTAATTGAAACTCTATCTCCTAGTAGATTAAATAACTCCATTTGTAGTAGATTAAATAGCTCCACCTAATGTTAAAATTTATGCTTTCTTGTTTAAAAAAAATATTTTGATGGTGATAAAAAAAAATTGTGATGGTGATAAATTTTTAGTGCATGTTCATATAAATTTATAGAATATCAATTATAAATTCATAAAAAACTATATGTTATAATTTTTTTAAATACGAGATTAATAGTTATTATATAAGTTCCAAATTAATTGTATCAAGCAAACAAACCATACCATACGTATAGATACAAATTTATAAAATGTTAATTTTAAGTGTTTAAAAAATAATATATTTTCAATTTTTTTTAAGAGAATAATGATGAGTTTTTTTAAGATTCAAATTAATAAAATCAAGCAATCACAGAATAATTACTATATACATTCAATATAAATAATAAATGTTAATTAATCCATAAAAGCATACCTAATATTAAAAATTTGAATATAAATTTTGTATTAGGTATAATAATTTATACCCAAATAAATTTGCACCAAATAAAATCACATCATTCCCATTCATCATCTTCTAAATTAAAATTAAGCAATATATATTAGAACCAATTTGGAAATGCTTTCTACATTTTTATAAAACAAATATCTATTTATATATAGTAATATTTCATAAATATAGAGAATAATATTAAATGAGTATTAATTATTATAAATAAAAATTTAAAATTTAGTAATTCTTCATTTACGAGTTCAATATTTTTTATTTTGTAAATAAAAAGGGGTAAATCCTATTACTGCGTTTTTATTGTATAAAATAGATACATGTCATTGGCCTACCACCTATTGTGTCAAATTAGTGGAAAGAACATGTGGTCGTCTATTATACTTTCAGTCAAAAAAGGCATCCACCACATGCCCTGTCAATTGGAAACCAGAGCAGGTGGTGGATGATTGTCATGTCAAAGTTTTCTTTGCAAGCTAGAACAAACTAACAACTTCTGAAAAAAGAAAACTAGACAGGAAATATGTAGAGTACCAGTCCAAAATAACAAGAAGGAAGCACCATCACTGTGCTAGTGGAGCTCAGAGCACTGGACAAAACTAATCATTGGTCGAGTTCTGCACACCATGGGATCGGTCGTCCGAAGCTCCAGGAAGAGTGTTTTTGTTGGGTCATAGCACGAAGGGTTGCGCACAGTTCGGGCATCGTTGCTTGGTCGATGCATTCGAGAATGCGTCGAACAACATATCAATATGATTGTTGATGAGGGTGTCCCGATGAAGTTGGTCCTCCGTGTAGCTTCTGAGATCGAAAATGAGCTCCAGTTGCTCCGGGCTGAACTAGTTGGGGGGAGCAGGGTTGTATTTCGGAATTGCATTCAGCAGTGAAGGCATCGAGATGAGGAAATTATCCTGCGTAGTGTCGGTGGCTCCATCCTTGTCTGCTACAGCTCCTACATCCGCTTCACTGGTGCTACCCTGTATGTGGAGGAGTTCCTCTAGGGATTCCTCCTGAACAATGCATGTGGTGCCTTCCATGGAAGCCTTAGTACATGTATCAGCTTTGCTAGTGCAGGGGCACAAGTAATCGTCCGGGACCATGTATAGGAGGGATTCTGGTGGAACCTGGATAGGTTCCTCCAGGAATCCCTCCTCGACGTAGGCCATTGGTGGAGTATGTGGCCTTGCAATGCGCTGAGTCCTAGCAATGGACAAGGCCCATTCCAGATTCTGCAGGCGTCTCTTCCTAGTAGTGTAACTGTACTAGACAGGTCATATCCTAGGATTTCCTCTCTCTCTCGACATGGTTGATCTAGGGGGTGAAGAATCCACTGAATTACAGCCAGGAGAACCCATTGTGCAATAACCCATTTTGCAATAACCCAATTCCTGTAACAAACAAGGTGATGAATCTCGGAGGCGAAATAATGCAAGCCAGAGATGAGCAGGATAGAAATCCAAGGGGCAGACATGATTGTTGTACTCACCCACCTCCTACCATTAATCCACAATACCGCCATTAAACTGATGCGAGGTAGATTTCCTCCCTTCCTCTGCAAGTTATTAAGGCCGCCCTCCATTCAAGACTGATGTGAGGGACGACGACTGGACATATTTATGGCAGAGATCATGGGAGGGTTGCATGGCCTCTTTCCGCTACGTGGAACCCCATCCGGGACCGGATAATCTCTTATGTCCAGGTCCAAACAACAGTCTAGTAGCCTAGTCTATGGAGAGTTTTGAGCATTCCATTGGATCAACTCTTCCTTAGAATCCACTCCCTCACTTGCCAGGAAAATAACAATTTTGTTAGCATCTCTTTTCACATGGGATGGGGTGAGAGTGAGATGGGGTTGTAGGAGGGACTTGAAGTCATCTACCCGTCCTAATAGTCGCCATCTAGGTGAGACATCCGAGGGGTGTGAGACATGAATGATTTTGGTGATGAGTTGGATGATGATCTGGGAATCCTCGTCCACTATGAGTTGGTGGATGTTGTGATCAGTTTCTAGCTTGACCCCTCTGAGTAGGTTCCAGAGCTCTGCCACATTGTTAGTGTTGAGTACCAAATATCCTGCTACGTAATGTAAATTTTTCCCCTCATAGTCTATTAGGACCACTCCAAATCCCCTCGGTCTCATATTCCCCTTTGAAGCACCATCAAAGTTCAGTTTGAAAAAACCTGGGGGAGGGGGGACCAAGTGCACGGACTACAACTGATCTTAGTATTGCATGTATCCTTCTTTCTCGATCCATCAGTGAGGTTTAGCTGCTAGGCCTGGAGTATGTGACATTCCATAGGATTTCAATTAAGGTCTACATGGGTCCAATGCTCAGCTCTGATCATTTCCCGAATCAATTTCATGATTCTAGCCCAAGTTGAGTGAGGGGGAAAAGAAGTGGAGCGAAAAATCCTTTTGTTTCTTTCTTTCCAAAATTTCCAAACTGTGAATCTTGGTAATAGCTGCCAGATGCGGTCCAGGATTGGATTTTGGTAGGAGATCGAGACTTAGTTTTCCATGGTAATTATGATGTTGGCACGATTCTTATTGGAACAATGCATTAGTTGTGCAACCATGTCCCAGATGGCCTCACTGTGGTTGCAGTGGTTAAGTAGGTGATCCATTGTCTCTTCCTGTTTCTGAGAGAGGGGGAAGATAGAAGGGCCTACAAACCCTCATTTTCAAAGGTTGTCCCAAGTGAGTATGCGCTTTTGGGAAATGATCCATAGGAATATCTACACTTTTGGACAAAACTTTAGATTCCAGATATTGCTCCAGATGTGCTCCTTTGGTTTCCCTTGGTAATTTTCTTGGATATGGTAAGCCTCTTTGACTAAGAAGTTACTTGTTGGGGAATTCCCCCATCTAAGGATGTCTGGTCCTTCCCTGATATGGATTTTCCTCTGATTTACACAGTCCCTCCAGGTCTGTAGGTCCAGTTCCACCTGGAGGTGTAATTCATGGGGTTCAGTTTTCCATCTGTGCCAGGGTTGATGCAGAGAATTTTCTTTCCATAGGTCCTTTACGTGTAAGGAGTCCCTTGATTGCATTTGTTGATAAAGAGGGTTGAGGTCGTCAATAGAGGTTAGAGGTGGTTGTTGCTACCAGGAGTCTTGCCAGAACAGGAAGTGTTCTCCATTCCTAATCTCCCAGAAAGTGTGCTTCTATATGAGCATTCGATTATTCCAAGTTGTATTCCAGATATTAGATCCCTGAATTTGATCATTGAATCTGATTAGAAGCTCTTCTCTGGTAGTGGGCGCATATTTTATTTTCCAGATTCTTTCCCAGAGTTTTGTGGGGTGCTTGAGCCAACGCCACCAAAGTCTTACCCCCATTACTCAGTTGAGTTTTCCTGGATCTCGGAGCCCCAATCCCCCTAGAGATTTAGGCCTACAGATTTAATCCCATCCCACGAGCGCCCACTTTTTGTTCAGGTGATTCCCATGCCACAGGAATCTACACTAGAGGTTTCTAATGGCTCCGATGACAGACTAGGGGACTGCTAGAGAAGTGAAGAGGTAAGTTGGCAGAGCTTGGAGAACAGACTTTAGAAGAACCAGGCAGGCTGCAAGGTTAAGTGATCTAAAGGTCCAGTTACTGAGCCTGTTGGAGATGGAGATTAGTAGACTATCCCATGAGATGTTTCATGTAGTCGCTCCCGTGAGGAGAACACCTAGATAATTGGATGGAAGGGAGCTCTTGGGGATGCCCAAATGCCGAGAGATGTGGTTTTGAATTGCCACTGGGGTATTGAAGAAGTATAGCTGCGACTTATCAAGGTTTAAGGTAGTTCTTGATGCTTCAACAAGGTTTGTGAGGATTGTTTTAAGCTTATTAGCCTCCTGGACGGTTGGTGTGTTTATCAATAGGGTATCATCAAAAAATTGATTGTGGGAGGGGGCAGGTTGGAGGTTTTGGAGAGGTAGGCCTTTGAGAGAGCCTTCCTCAATTGATGCTTTGATGTAGCGCCCCAAACCTTCTGCCATTATAACAAAAAGGAAGGGAGAAAGGGGGTCCCCTTGTCAAATACCCCGAGAGGGAGAGAAGTGTTGGGAGGGCACTCTGTTGACCAAGATAGAGAAGAAGGTTGAGGAAGTGAGCTACATGATCCAAGCCACCCATAGATTATCAAAAACAAAGGCTTTAAGGAGGGAGCTCATGTATTTCCAGTTAATTCTGTCAAAAGATTTGGAGAGGTCGAGCTTGATGAGCATACATGGGGTTCTTGTTTCTTTCAGCGAGTGAATGACCTCATGGGCCAGGATAACACTGCCCATGATTTTTCTTCCTTCCACATATCCAGCTTTCTCTTTGGAGATGATGTACGAAAATATTGGTTTGAGGCGCAGGGAAATGACTTTAGTGATGATTTTGTAGATAACTTTGCAAAGTGTTATCGGTCAAAATTAATTAGGATGCGTTACCCTTTCTTCCTTTGGAATGAGAGTGAGGAAGGTGGCATTGAAGGTTGAGAGAACTTGCCCCGAATTTCTTGATTCCTCCACAACTTGCCAGACTTCCTCTCTGATCATCGACCAACAATAGTGGAAAAAGTCTGTCTTGAATCCATCCAACCCTGGAGATTTACTTGGGGGCATCTCTTTGACTACTTGATCCACTTCCTCTTTGGTGATGGGCCTTGTCAGGGCTTCATTCTGCTCTTATGTGACTAAGGAGGGGATGTGCCTAGTGATCTTGCAAATAGCGAACATTTTTTCTTTGATGGGTTCTGTTAGGAGATCTTTATAGTAATTGGTCAATTCCCCTGATATGCTTGCATGGTCTCGAATGGGGTTTCCCTAGCCATATTCTAGTTGAATGATTTGGTTTATGTATCACTTGTGCACCATGGATTTGTGGAAGAACTTGGTGTTCATTTCACCTTCATTAAGCCATTGTACTCTGGATTTCTACCTCCAAAGTATTTCTTCATGTTCCTTTCTCTCTTCCAGTTCTGCTCTGAGTTCCTCCTCCTCCATCATTAAGGTTGTCACTATGTCCCCAGTAATAAATATATTTTGCAATGTTTCCAGGCGTTGCTCAATTTCCTTCTTTCTTTGCAGAATGTTCCCAAATACATTCTTTTTCCAACTCTTTAGTTGTGCCTTGAAGTTTTTTAACCTTTGCTGGAATTTGTGCATGCAAGCACCATGGTCTATTCCTACTTGCTCCCACCATAATTTTGAAAGATTTTGAAATTTTGGGTGAGTGAACCAGAACTTCTCAAATCTAAAGGCTTTGAACTTGGGTGTGGCTCTAGTGTCAAGATAGAGTGAGACTGGCCAGTGATCCGAGCCAATTTTTGGGAGGATGTTGGCTTCGATGATCAGATCCTCCAACAATAGTGATTGTGAGATGAGGAAACGATCCAATCTACATGCCACATGTTGATGCCCAGATCTGCGGTTGGACCAGGCGAAGATACCATTTCTAGTTTCTATATCTATTAAATCGAGTTGATCTATGAGGGTCCAGAACTTACCACTGTCTTAGTCTAGCTGCTTAGTCCCTCCTATCTTTTCCTCCAGTGTTAAGATGATATTGAAGTCACCACCAATCAACCAGTTCTGTGAACCCAACAACGTCTTGATAGTGGCTATTCTTCCCATAAACAGATCTTTGTCCTATGCACTTTGAGGCTCGTACGCATTTGTAATCATACCTTGTTTGATAGACCCTATGACTTTGAAGTGAGTCGTAAGTGTGCCTACCGTGGAAAAGGGTTGGTCTATGATGACTGTAGTTGGATTCCACAAGATTGTTAGCCCCCCCATTTGATTCAGTGTGAATGGAGTCATAGGCCCTCCAACAACGTTGGAATATGTCCTCATCTTCTTCCCCGACACATTTTGTTTCATGTAAAAGGAGAATGTATGGATTTTCAACACGAATGCAGTCTCGAAGAGTCCTTTTCTTGGATATTCCATTAAGCCCTCATATATTCCATGTTATGATCTTCATCATGATGAGTTATGAGGCGGATGGATATATCCCTCCATGAGTCTCTGGATCTACCTTGAGTTGAGCATATAGTTTCCTACCTCCTTAATGAGTTGATGCACAGATTTGCGGCCTCGTCACTTTCTTTCATGGGAGGTACGTTTGAGCTCAGTGGTCGGGTCTAAGGAGATCCCTAGTCTTGAGGTGGAACCCACAGTAGAGTCGATAAAAACTTTATGCACCTTTCTAAGTTGTTCCACTGGGATGGTTTGTAGTTCCTTTCTGTTGAAGGCGTCCTCCAGTTTTTCTAGATCTATGTCCACCAGATCTTGTTCATCAAGCTGCATTAAAGTGTGCCCCCCTCCTCTGGCTTGTCAATATTCTGCTGGGTTGTTGGGCTTGTTTCTTGGTTGTTTTCTTTGTCTGGTTCCGTTAATTGATGCTTGGATTTACCCTTTTCCTTGTCCTGGTTATATTTTTTGTGTGGATTTCCGACCTCCTCTTCCTCCAGGAGTTGATTAAGAATGTCGAAGGAGTTTTTGGTGGGGATCTTCTAAGTTCCTTCTTGAGTTTGTTTTCTGGGTGGATGTCATTTCCTGCCTGTGACTGTAGTGTAACATTCCTTTTGCTTCCCCTCTCCTACTTTTGGGTTCTTGACATTCAAGGGACAATCACGGAAGAGGTGGCCATGCTCGTGGCATTTTCTGCAGCGAAAAGGAATGTGCTCATAGTCCATCGTTTGATTCCAGTCCTCATCATGATATTCTAGGGTTACTGATCCTGGTATAGCCTTCGATATGTCCATGTAGACACAAATTCGAGCGTAGGAAGTGTATTTCCTCTGTTTTATGGCTTCCGAGGATTTCACATATCTTCCCACAATGTTTCCTATTCCCATGAGGATTTCCTCCAGCCAGAACTCCTATGGTAGGGAATATAATCATATCCATACCAGAGCCATTGTGAAGTCTTCTTTCTCTAGGATGAAATGGTCTGTCCAGAATCTACGGAATAGCCCAACATAATTGTAGAAGTATGGCCCATTATCAAAAATCCTATCCTTATCTTCCAAACTATAGAGGATGATCGTGAAAAAACCCTTGGCGCTGAGTTGCACTTCATAGTCTCCCTTGGCGTTCCACCAGTCTTTGATCCATCTCATGAGATCGTGTTCAAAAGGCCATAGACCGAGAAACTTGCCAATGAGAGTGTGCTCCCTCGTGAATTGGGTGTGTTCCCCAACCTTGATTGAGCTAATGGTGTACCGTGGCAGTTTATCCAATTGGGGAATGCATTTCCCTGGTTCCCATCTGCGAGATGCCTTTGGATGAGATATG
>ML784376.1:494723-511102 GCA_009831015.1 Picea engelmannii | reverse complement strand
ACAAAGAAATTTTTCCATGTATCAGCGACTTCCATCGATCATCCATCCATGCCTCCACCGATTTGGGGCTAGGCCATAATCCCGTAAACTTTCCGATGAGGGTCGTTTCTGCAAATAGGAGGGCTAGATTGCAGGGCTCCTCTAGAGGTAGCTCCAGCGAAGGGATCTCCTCCATCTTTTTAACAAACTTAGACGAGGAAGGAGGCTCGGTTTTGGGCCTTGCCGAGTGAACTAGCTCCTTGAAAGCTTCCAACCGGTCATTTCCTTTCTTGGCATTCGAATCTGAGGCCATGGCCGCTCTTCTTGGCACCAGGTCGCCGCGAAAACGCGTGAGGTTGCTGGCGCCCACTCAGGAAGTCGCGTCTCTGTGTGCTTTAGATCTGCTCCCGTCGCATAGCTACCCTGCTACCCTGGTCGGTTGCCCGCGAATTTCCTCGCCCCTGCAAACAGTGCGTGCGGCTAGGGTTTAGACCCTAGCCGCGTTGAGTTCTCGCGCAGAGCCATTTTTCAAAATGCATTTTTTTTCTCTAATGTTAATGAATATTAATCATCACCATTAATTAATTCAAGTTCAATATTATGAAAGACATTATTTCTAATTTCAAAGTAACTATAAAGCTTGGTTAGAGAGGTTTTGGATTTTTCTTAAAAGTATAAATAAATTAAAAGTTAAGATGAACTTTTTTTAATAAATATTTGGTGTATAATAAATCCGTGATTTAATACATTATTATTGATATTACATTAGGATTCATCCTATCAAGCATAAAAGATGTTTTATTTGCAAACATATATATGAAGGAACATGGGTAATGTATTAGAATCGCAAGTGAGAGGTTGTGTAGCATTGTAATTATAAATATAATAGACCACCTTATTTTGAAAATGTAATATATAATATCATTGTGATATTTTCACTTTGTGTGGTGCAACATTTATATTTGACTATTTAAATATATTTTATGTTATAATGATTTTTCAAATGTTATATTTGTATTATTTTTTTTTATTCATAAATTTAATGATAAATGTAAAACATTCTAATTTTTCATATTGTTTGAAAAATAATGGACTTTCAAATTTCAAAATTATTTAAAAACAAAAAATTAAAGTAAAAAATAGGGATTATATTGATGTGGAGATTTGGCCTAATGTCTCTCCAAAAAAATAATAATAATCAATTATGAAAGATATTTCAAAACTTATTTTATAAAAAGACAACAGAGAAAAACATGCCCATACTTGACATATTACTACCCTTTCAATTAAAAAAAATAAAATAGAAAAATTATTCAAACATGCTAATACTTGACATATTACTACCTTTCAATTAAAAAAAATAGAAAAATTATTCACATACAACCTAGAATGTTAAATTTAAAATACACTGTATATTTATTAATCATAATCATCTATAAAGATAAAAATAAATAAAAAAATAAATACAAATTTATTTGTATTTAAAAATTTAATATGAAAAATTTCACGGCAATTTCTCAAAATATACAAAGTCATTAATGACAATATAAATTCAGAGAAAGTTACCTTATTATTTTTATTTTAACTTTGTATAGTATTTTTATTTGAGCTTTATACTCATATATCATATTCTTTCGCGACCAAATAGAGTATTTGAAGTTTAAACTTCTCTTCCTTGAATTTCAAATAAATTAAAAATCAAATATTAAAATTTTCAAAATAATATAGGTTAATATAATAATATTAAATAAAAATTGAAAAAAAAATCATTAAATTAAGTATTAAATGTATTTTTATAAATAGAAAATAAAAATAAAAAATAAATTATTATTTTTAATAGAATTTAAGAGTTGAAAATTTTACTCACATCAAAATTTTCACAGTTTTTAGCAACGGTTTTCAAGAAAGCAGCTTAAAGAGATTTTTTTTCTTTTCCCAAATTAAACTTCATTGAAATCACCAATACATATTCTAATTCGACAAAATCTTTCACTATCACAAATAAAATAAAATATAAAAAAAAATCAGTTAAAAATTTGAACGGCGGAGTCCATTGCACATAAATTTTAAGCAAATTCCACGATTTCATCATTATGCGGAGTGGCAACTTTTATATTTTATTTATTTATAGTCATAGACGAGAAATTATAGTTTTTTGTCCGACAAAGTGGACCCCACCTCCCGACAGCGAGTAATCGGCCAGGACTGCCGTCTCTTTCACTTTCAATTTTAGGAAAAATGTGGTCCCGAGGGTTTAGAGAGCGCGGGCCCGCCGGCAAAACTCTCGGAATTGTCAGAGTAAAATCTGCTGAGGATTGTTGTGGCCGAAAGAACTGCCATCTGTCAGAGAAAAGGACGCCCGGATTGCCTTCCTCCACTCTCCATTTGTGTGGTCAATGTCGGCCATGTTCTCTTCACTCATACATACATACGTCATCCCATGTCATCATATCTCTCATCCATGTACCTGATGGCCATGCATGTATGTGTATGACCTTGCTCTTTCTTAAATGTGTTTTTTCCTTTAATAATTAAAATTTCCATCTCATAGGATTTGGTGGCATGCTTTGTGGAATATTATACTTACGGAATGACATCAGAATATGTTAGTGTAATAAAAGATATAATTACATATATGTTGGTCAATCTTAATATTAAATAATAATAATATAGGGAATATGTTAAGAAAGTTAAATGTTTTATGTTTTTTATATTTTTTGGAATTAGATTATTTTTGTTGAAATTATAATTTTGGATTAATGAAATTGTTGTTTTTAATGTAAATATAGTTTAAATTTCTCGGAATACATTTATTGCCATTGGATTGTGCATAATTAACATATAATATCTGTAATTGAATCAATTTAAAATTATTAGTTCAGGATTTCAGATAAAAAAATCCAAAATCCAAGTTTCTCTTCTAGTTATTTTGTGCAGTTGGAAAATGGTCAATCCATAATAAGTTTAGAATACTACATTAGTTAAAAAATAGACAAACTCAACCCTTTTCTACATAAATTCTTCTCCGAATTTATTAGGAGCTTTGTGAAAAGTTGATAGGAACTTTGACCATGAAACTTTGCCCTTAGAAGTTTTGGCCCAATTTCAATATGACCCAAATCATTGGAATTTGGAAAAAAAATGAATGAATCAAGGCAAAACTTCATTTTGCAAAAAATAAACTCAGTGGGAAATTTGAGTTTTGCAAGTATGTTATTTATCACACAAGGACTTGTGAGAATTTGGGAGAATGCTATCAAATCAATTCAAGGACTTGCACCTCAAAGTTGATGTCCAAATTGATAATGCTTTTTATGAGGGCAATGTCTCATAAACCAAGGGATCGCAAAGACAACAACGATAAGCATTGATAATCCTAAAAACACATAAGCATCTCTAAACAGTGTTAGTATCAAAGAAAGGAAAAATATTATCATCTCAATTTGAAGACTTACACCTCAAAGCTAAATTCTAAACTATCAAAACTTTTAATGAAAATAATACTTCATAAACCACCTCTATTTCACAATTTCTATCTATGTAAATTTATTCACAACAAACACATCCTATATACACAATATTCCCTAACTTTACTACTTAAAAAATTACCCTAAAAAGTAAACCATATTTTATCACATTTTACATAAAAAGTTGTAGCTATTGCTTTTGTTTATAGTTCACCTAAACTCATTCAATACCTCTCATTCATCTAATATTCTCATGTAACATTGGCATTTGTTCATGGCCCCAAGTTAAGCACCTTCGTCTAGTAATCCTTTGACATTCTTTGTAGGATTTTTGGTATCCAACAAATATTGGTTGGATGAAAATGTTGATCCCTATTTTACAAACTTGCTTTGGTATAAATTGTTAGGAAATGCATACCATGCTTCTTATGAGGGAACAAAGAGTGTCCATGGCAAGCAACTTCCTTAATATTAAAATAGAGAAATTCATTTAATTCACTTTTTGGAACAATCTTAACTTCACATGGTGCATAAGCCTTCACCTAAACTGATTCAATACCTCCCATTCATCTAATATTCTCATGTAACATTGGCATTTGTTCATTGGCCCCAAGTTAAGCACCTTCGTCTGGTGATCCTTTGATATTCTTTGTAGGATGGTTGGTATCCAACGAATATTGGTTGGATGGAAATGTTGATCCCTTATTTTACAAACTTGCTTTGGTATAGATTGCTAGGAAATGCATGCCATGCTTCTTATGAGGGAACACAGAGTGTCCATGGCAAGCAACTTGCTTAGTATTAAAATAGAGAAATTCATGTAATTCACTTTTTGGAACAATCTTAGCTTCACATGGTGCATAAGCCTTTCATAGTGGGAATTAGGTAGGCCTAAACGATATCAACAAAAATGGTTAGATAACTGGAGGACTAAATTAGCTTTGTCATATTAGATCATTATTAATAATATTTTCAAATAGTAGTTGGTTTTATCATAATCATAGTTTGAAAATATAATAAAATAAGAAATTGCAGGCATAACAAACATTTATAATAAATTGCATGTTAAGTACAATAGTGGTGTCTTCCTCGCTTTAATTTTAGTTATTATACATTGCAGGCTGAGTACTTTGCACACAGTGACAATAACCACATTTATCTTTTGGGAGTCATTCCAATATGACATCATTGTTATTTACAGATTTATGAAATTTATGACAAGTGGCATTTTTATATTTGAAAATATTTAGAGATTTATGAGGGATTGCATGGTATTGAGAAAGAAGTCATAAAGATGCACATTTAAAAAGGAATATTTTAAATATATATGTGTTATAAGTGGTAAGGTGATCAATATCAATGTGCTTTATTTGGGAAGAGTTTGGTGCATTATTGGAGGTTGGTGGTATATTTGGTTTTCAGTATTTTATTTTTATTTTTTTATTTTCTTTGATGGGTACTGTAAATGTCTTGTCTTTTTAGTTGTGGTACTGGTTTTTATGTGGATGTATATCTGTATACAATTTTGTGGTTGGTCCTTTCAAATGTAGGTTTTCATATTTGAGTAGGGATTGATTCTTTTGTCTTTTTGCCATACTGTAATGATTATGCTGGTTGGTAATTGTAGACTACTTTTGTCTGTAATGATTTAAAATAATTTAATAAACTTTTGAAGGATAAAAATGGTTTTTTAGAACAATGATTTTAATTTTTAAAAGTTTTTTTTTTTCATTTCAACTACAAATATATTTTATATTTAAAAGTATATTTGTTTTGAAATTATTATTTATTTATTTATAAAAATTTTACCATAAAATGAAATTATTATTCTTGAAATCGGGTGAATATAAATATGCACTAAATGAATTTACAAATGGCTTTAAGATAGTTTAGATGTAAAGGAAATACAAGTGCACCACTCTCTTATAGATCAGAGGATACAAGCGCCCCACTTAGAAACCTACTTACTCTATGGCATTACTAGACTCTTATGCATGGTTAACCATTCACATTGATGACCAATGTTGGGAGGGGAGCAAAATCCTCTTCTCTAAGCATTGTGGGAAAGGAACTGCTCTACCCATTCCAATCAAGACATATGAGGAATAGGGTTCAACTGTAGAAGAAACAAACCTTTTGAAAAAGAGAGGGTTGCATCTTTACTATGAATCACTACAACTCAAGCAAATAACTTAGAGAAAGGCATGCGTTAATTAATCAACAAACCCACTAGGTCGACCAAAAAAATTAAGCTTTATTTATTGATTTAAAAGATAGATTACTAAGTTGTGTATATGTAACTTAGAGTATAAAAATAATTTATGATTATGTAATTGTAGAGGACACAACTAATAATTAATTGACTAGATTTAACCTTACATAGTGAATTGCAATGATCATTGCTCATCCTTCAATAGAAAATAATAAATTGAATTTTAATTTATTTCAATACCATTGTCAAGGGTCTGGTCGTTCTTGTAGCGCAACCACTTATAAATGAGAAGCTCAACAAAACCCTTCTCTCCACAAGATGAATCATTACTTCTTGTTTTGCAAGTGTGCATGCCTCATCCAACTCCATGCTACAATTTGTGATCTAGGTAATTCATTTTTTCTCAATTATATGCCTTCATAGTATGAAGTATTCACACCAAGAAGGAAAACTTGTCAAGTGTTTCCCTCTTTTGATTAGTAGCTTCTTCTTCTTGTTGTTGGGTAGTAACATTAGATGGTTTGGTAGCAACAGCTTCTTGATATAGGAATAAGATGTTTGTGCTTGTTCTGCGGGATGTGGTGTGGTTTCTTTCTCACTCTCCATGAGGACTTTCTTTAGTTCATGTTGGCCTCTTCTAAGAATCATGGGAGAAAGGTTTTCTTCTTAGGTCTTTACTTCGTTCCATCACCTTAGCATACCATAAAGGTAAAAAATATTTCATTCAAGCTCAATTGCAACCAAGGTTATTGAAAATCACACATGGTTATTGGAAATCACACATGATTACTTCCAAGTCAAAACATCATAAATTCCCATCACCGATGAGGAGATAAATTATAATCATATCTTTCCTTTTCCAAAATTTAACATAGTAATATTACAGTTGAATCAAAAGTGTATCATTGTCGATGATATTAATAGCACTAGCACGACAATATACCATATCATCTCATCATGGTCGGGGATCTTAACCTGACCCTATCTTCAGAAGAGGTCTGGGGTGAGAAGTCTATTATGGGTAATTCTGATGGTTATTCTGCTGGTTTTTACAAGGCTTTTTTTCAAGAGAAACACTTGATTGATATGACTTCAGATAGGCTCGTTCCGACATGGTGAAACAGAAGATCCGAGGCGAACCGAATTTCAAAAAGACTTGACAGATTTCTTATTACCGAGGAGCTACTTTTAGGTATTGGTGTTTACAGGTCTTAGGTTGAATACCCTTTTATATCCGACCATGCCCCGATTCTAATTCAATTGGAGCTGCCACCGAGGTACAATGTCTCCCCCTTTAAGTTCAATCCACATTGGCTTAAGGTTAATGAATTTCACCTTTTGGTACAGACTCTTTGGCTCGAAAGTAAGTATCTAGAGGAGGAAGATAAACAAAAGAGACTTCTATGGAAGTTGAAATACCTAAAGGAAAAGACTAAATCATGGAAGAAATTCAAATATAATCAGTCTACTGCAAAACTAAAGGGATTGGAAATGGAGATTAACTTACTGTTACAAGAGTCCACAGATCCTAGTTTTACCAATGCAAAGGAATCTTTACTAAAATCAAAGGAACAAGAAAGGAATAACTTGTTAAATGAAGGTGAAGAACTATGGCGCCAACGCAGTCGGGCCATTTGGATCCGGAGCAGGGACCAAAACACTAAATTTTTTTACAATTTCGCTAGTTTCAGGTGAAATAAAAAGTATATTTGCGAGATTAAAGATGTCGAGGGACACATTCATACTGGCCAACAAAATATTAAAAATGTTTCTTCAAACTATTTTAAAACTTTTTTTAAGGTGAACTAGAATCTTTCCATCTCAGAACAGGTTAATATGGCAGAGAAATTTCCTAGAATGTTGACAGATGAAGATGCAAAAATCATTTTCACACCAGTAAAGCTAGAAGAGATAAGGGATATTCTAAAAAATTTCAAGATTGACAAGATCCCTGGCCCTGATGGATAGACGGTGGATTTTTTTGTGCACTTATTTGATCTTGTTGGGGAGGATTTAATAAACATGATTGAAGGGTCGAGGTTGAAAGGAAAAATCTCAGGTGATATTAATTCAACCTTCATCGCACTAATCCCCAAAGTAAATAGGTCACTTTCTTTCGGGGATTTCAGGCTTATTTCACTTTGTAACCTGTGTTATAAAATAATTTCAAAAGTCATTATGAACATAATCAAGCCTTTTCTGTCCACTTCTCTTTCAGAGGAGAAACTTGGTTTTTTAAAGGGTCGTCAGATTCATGATGTTATAGGCGCAGTGCATGAATGCTTGCATAGCATAAAAAACAAAAACCAAAAATCTTTAGTTTTAAATTTGGATCTAGAAAACACTTATGATTGTGTCAGCTAGGATCTTTTGAGGATGATTCTTTTAAAAATTGGAATGGGACCCGAGATGACAAGCTGGATCATGAGTTGTGTCGACTCTACTTCTTTCATCATCTTAGTAAACGATGAGGCAACATATTTTTTCATAAGTGGAAGAGGATTGAGGCAAGGATGCCCACTGTCTCCCTTACTCTTTATTCCGGTGATGGAAGGATTGAGCATATTATTAAAGGAAAACCAAAGAGAAGGGAAGTTGATAGGTATAAATGTCTCTAAAACGATAAAAATCCTTCATATTTTATTTGTTGATGATGTTATCATTATGTCAAAGGCAACTTTGAAGGAATGGTGGGAGATAGATAAATAATTAATTTTTTTTTGCCAAGCCTTAGGATTAGTGATAAACGTTGCTAAATCTACCTTCCATCAAGCAGGTTTATCGGAGCTGGAAACATTTCCTTTCAAGGCTATGTTTCCTTTTAATTTTACTGATTTGTCCTTGGGTTTTAAATATTTGGGATTTTATATGAAAGTTGGACCTTAGCGTGTAGTGGATTGGCTTTGGTTGATTCAGAAAGTGGAAAATAAAATAGATAATTGGTGCTACAGATGGTTATCTCTGGGGGGCATGCTCACTTTACTTAAATATGTGTTAGAGAGTCAACCAGTTTACTAGTTATCTTTAGCAGTCATCCCTTGCTCAATCTTGAATATTTTGAGAAAATTGATGGTAAATTTTCTTTGGAATGGGAACCGGGATACCCATCACTATCATCTCTGTAAGTGGGATTTGATAACCTTGGTAAAACACTATGGGGGTTGGGGCCTCCAAACCATCAAGGATTTCAAACATGCTTTGGACGCAAACCAACTT
This sequence comes from Picea engelmannii, assembly GCA_009831015.1. NCBI lineage: Eukaryota > Viridiplantae > Streptophyta > Pinopsida > Pinales > Pinaceae > Picea > Picea engelmannii. The sequence goes on along the minus strand of ML784376.1, from coordinate 502,228 downwards.
TGGAGGCTCCAGATTCTAACCTTTTGACATGCATCATCCAGGCTTTGTTGGATGCCTTCTCCTATTTCAATTGTCCATCTAGAATGCTAGCGACATGTTGTATTCATACTACTTAAGTTTAAGTCTGAAAGTTTCAAGACTGACAACACATGCAATCAAACTAGATGGACAATTGAAACAGGAGAAGGCATCCAACAAAGCCTGGCTGACGCAAGTCAAAAGGTTAGAATATGAAGGCCCTCAAGGGATAAAGGATTCTCTAGATGAGAAAGATAAGATGATCCAAAGCCTAAAGAAAAAGCTAAAAATGTCCCCTACAGATCATCCACAGACAACAGAGCTAGATGCTTTGGAAAAAGCGAAGGAAACATTCAGACAAGAAGCACTCAATTACAAAGTTAAATTGTTGAAGTTAGAAAAAGAGAAAGAGAATTGGTCACAAGCACAGGTAGAAACATCATATATAGCTGCCATCGTACCTGCCAATACAGAGGCTGGATCAAGCACTGAGGGGTTGGTTCAAGCTATGCCCCAGGTAAGATTAAAAACAAGGGAATCAAGGGCCTCAAAGAGGTCATAGAAAGGTTGAAACAAGAGATGAAAGTGAAGGATGAGAATATGGCTCCACTCCAAAGAGAAAATCAAGATTTGCAAGAGAGAGTAAGCAAGATGAAAACGAGGTTAAAGGGTAAAACATTGTTGCAAGGAGCTAAACATGTGATCTGGGATGCTATTGCTGCAAAGGCTGCTAAATTTAGGGTTTATCTGAATTTTATAAATGACAAAGACACTGTGGCTGCCATAGCCTGGAGCAGGTGTACTGTTGTTAATGAAGTATTAGCCAAGAATCCCTTAGAATGGGCCCAAAATGATATTGATTTACTAAATTTTGTGCCCACTGTTGATCTTCAAACTATTGGGGTAAAGAATAGAACTACATTGATCATTTGGGCATGGAGGATCATCACCAAATACAACCTGCTCAAATCGGTCCAGAACAAAGCTATACAAATGGAGCACAATATACAGGAGTTTAAAGATACATTTGAACAATTGTTCATCAAGGGCCTCCCACCATTTTGGGATGGCAAAGGTTCATTATACAATCAAGAAGAATACAATTCTCTCCTCATTCAATGCAGGATGGACCATTCCAAATTTGAAGCTATAGAGGAAAGTTTGAAAGGCCCAAGTCTAGTAGAATATGCAAATTTTGAAATTTTGAATAAATTTAACACAGTAAAGGTCGGCTTGACGACTATGTCTTATGCCATGTGCATTGACCTGGAGATTTTGATCAAAGAGATGATAGATAATGAAATTCCCTCCGATTCACAATGGAAGGAAATCCTGCAGTTGGGTAAGACAAAATGCAATCTCCTCGGAACCAGTAAATGATCTCCAGGTGTCATCAAATTTGTAGATTCGACAGAAGATCAGATCGAGACAGATGGCACAGAGGAAGTTGAACAATTAGAAAAATTGTTCCTAATTTTGAAACGTTTTTTGTTAATCATTGTAAATCGGTTCATATACCGAAACTGTCAGCCGAAATTGTTTTAGAAACTGAAATGCTTCAGTTTCAACCATTGTACTCGAATTGTATAAATGCCAGGATATTTGAATGAATTAATGTTGGTAGAAGTGCAAGGGAAACTTTTGGTTACTGTGAACTCTATTGTAACTTTCTGAAGATGAATTGAATATATATGTAGAAGCTTTTGAAGTCTCTATGAAAAGATTCTAATGGTGATGATATGAGTTTTGTCTTCCTTCATTATATGTATTTCCTATGATCTTTTATTCCATTTACATTTTCTGCTATTTAAATTGGATAGTTAAAAGCTCAGAATTCATCTTGTGATGCTCTCGGCTTAAGCAATTTAAACTGTGTAAATTTCTTCTTAACGAATTAAGAATTCATTTAAGTAATTCTCTGATGCAGTTATTTGTTTTCCCTATCTTCCCACACTCTACTTAAATTTATATATAACTTAGATTCATCGCCTCATTTAGCCTTTATCCTCTGGAGAGTTCTACAGACTAATCATTGTTTTCATCCATTTTCAGAATTTTGACTCCATAGCCCTGTGTATTCCTCCCCTTCATTGCCAACAACTTTATTAAAAAACCCCAAACAAACCAAATCTAGCCACCGATTACCAAAGAAATATCAAGTGACATGAGAGAGCCCTATTTGAGTTGAGAAGGCTAGTGCTTCAGCTCTAAAGTAGGTCGAAACAGTTACCTCTGTCATTTGTCTATCATCCAGACAAAATTTACAGAGTGCTAATAGGACTCGGGATGACAAGTTGGATCATGAGTTATGTCGACTCTACTTCTTTCGTCATCTTAGTAAACAACAAGGAAACACATTTTTTAATAAGTGGAAGAGGATTGAGGCAAGGATGCCCACTATCTCCCTTACTCTTTATTCTGGTGGTGGAAGGATTGAGCATATTATTAAAGGAGAGCCAAAGAGAAGGGAAGATGATAGGTATAAATGTCTCTAAAACGATAAAAATCCTTCATATTTTATTTGTTGATGATGTTATCATTATGTCAAAGGTGACTTTGAAGGAATGGTGGGAGATAGATAAATTATTAATTTTTTTTTCCAAGCCTCAGGATTAGTGATAAACGTTGCTAAATCTACCTTCCATCAAGCAGGTTTATTGAAGCTGGAAACATTTCCTTTCAAGGCTATGTTTCCTTTTAATTTTACTGATTTGTCCTTGGGTTTTAAATATTTGGGATTTTATATGAAAGTTAGACCTCAACGTGCTGTGGATTGGCTTTGGTTGATTCAGAAAGTGGAAAAGAAAATAGATAATTGGTTCTACAGATGGTTATCTCTGGGGGGCAGGCTCACTTTACTTAAAGCTATGTTAGAGAGTCAACCAGTTTACTTGTTATCTTTAGCAGTCATCCCTTGCTCATTCTTGAATATTTTGAGAAAATTGGTGGTAAATTTTCTTTGGAATGGGAACCGGGATACCCATCACTATCATCTCTATAAGTGGGATTTGATCACCTTGCCAAAACACTATGGGGGTTGGGGCCTCCAAAACATCAAGGATTTCAAACATGCTTTGGTTGCAAACCAACTTTGGAGGCTCTCATTCAGCTCTGGTATTTGACACTGTGTTGTTAAAGATAAGTACATGTTTCATACTTCTATCATCAGTTGGCTTCGTTTAGCTACTCCTAAACAAAAGTATAGTTCAAGTATCTCGGGTGGGATTTTAAAATATTTACATCTTATCCATCATTGGTTGAGTTGGAACCCTGACTCAGGCCATCTTATCGCTCCAGGGGAGGATATAATTCTTGGTATGGGAAATAAATCCTTTCTATCAAATTCCTTGATATCGACTCTCCACTCTAGGAATATCAACTCTTTGGCGTAGGCTTGGAAGCCTAATGATAATCCACTTACCTTCGTCTCTTGGCTCAACAATTATGAAATTGGTCTCCCGGATGCTCTTGCTATTGAATGGGACTCTTATCGTAAGGCTTTGATCGATTTGGGAACTATTCTTCAGAATATAGAGGACATGTTATTTATGAAAAAATGATTATGAATATGTCGATCATATTCTAATTCACTGTTCATTCACCAAGATGGTTTGGGAAAAGGTAAGACTCTCTACAGGTATTAAAGTTTTATGGGATGGTTTCTCATTGGCGGATTGCTTCAAAACTTGGATCGAGGATAGATCTGTCCCATTGACGCTTGCAGCTCATATATGCTAGTTTATTTGGATTGAGAGGAATACATCCATCTTTGAAGACAAAATTCCATTTGTTCTCGCAGTTTATTATAAAGCCTTAGCATATCCGAGGGGCAAAGAAACAAAATTAAAGGATAAACTCCTGAGAAGTATTCTGGTCCCATTGCCTTTAAATTCTTCAGTAGCTTATTTCGGCAGGGCTGCACAAATGCATGGCCTCTGCTGCGGGGCATGTGGTATTTTAAAACTTCCAGATTCTACTGTCATTGGTTGGACTTTTCACTATGGCCTCGTGACTAATAACAAACCAGAGTTGTTGGGGGCTTGGGAAACTCTGAGGTTGGCTTTACACTTATCAATTAAACATCTTCAATTTTTGGGTGATTCCAAAGTAGTGATCGAATGGATAAAGGAAAAGGGAAGTCTTTGTGTTTACGCAATTGAAGGATGGAAAGCGAGAATCAGAGCCATGGTTTGTTGCTTTGAATATATCAGTTATGATCACATTCCTAGGGACTTCAACTTTGATGCTGATATTCTTTCTAAACAAGCGCTTGGTGTTCCGGAAGGTGCCATTATTTATTTCCCTTGGAATAATGGCACAGTGGGGGAGGAATCTCATTTAAACATCTATTAACTTGCCCCAGTTTTCTGTTTACTTCTTTTATTTTTTGTTATGTTATAATGGTGGACAACATTTATGTGTATTTATCCTTTTTTCCAGTCATGTATCTAAGTTTTCGGGATCCCTATTTTGTAGTGATCAGTTATTTGTCATGTTGGGAAAGATAATTATGAAGTATTTTCTATGAATGTAATGATCCTTTGTATATAAACACTTTTTTGGAAGCTCGGAACCGGAAAAAAAATATATCTTTTTAATATAATTGAGATAATTTTTCTGTTGGAAAAAAAAATCACCTAATGCATCCATGTAACAAAAATAAAGATTTATCATAAGTTAGACTATGTTACATACATAAAATCTAAACTAAGTAATAAAAAAATATAAATAATAAAGATATAATATAATAATAAAATACAATAAAATGATATGTTAATAAAGAGACATGATCTTTAATGAAAAGTTACTAAGGTTTTGGTTGAAGAGGACTTAAACTTTAACAAGGATGAAAAATCACTAATAGTGTCATTAGAATCAATAACATACATTAAGCAAACTTGTAAGGAATAAGTGCAACCATCTATAATAAGGCATGCCCCACATCAAATAAGGAATGATGGTAAAAAACAAAGCATTCAAGATGAAAAATCCATGATATCACTTGCAACAATTGCATGAAGAATGAAACCAAGGGTACTAAAACTCAAGGGAAGCATAGAAAGTAAAAATATCACAATCTTAGTAGATTCTGGTAGCACATACAATTTCGTGGATATTATTTTTGCAAAACAAGTAAATCTTTTTGCATACCTTGTGAAGGATCTCATGGTTACAATTATTGATGCTCAACAAGTCAAAGGATTAAAAAAGTGCCATAAAGTTTTTGTACAGATACAAAACTTGAAACTACAAATTGGATATTATATTCTACCACTTAGTGAAATGGACATGGTGTTAGGAGTAGAATGGTGAATGCAATTAGAAACCTAAAACACAAACATCCAAAAACAATTTATGAAGTTCAAATGACAAGGAAATAACTATAAATTATATGGTTTGTGAAGACAAAATCTTCTAAAATAACACACAAATCTCACACTTCCACTACAAACAATCCTCATAAATATTTGAAAACAAATCCAAAATCAAAATGACTTCACAATAAAAGACGAAACCATTTAAAATGGCTTTGACAACAAAGCATTTAAAAAAAACAATATTACATACATAAAAACTAAGTAACAAATAAATATAAATAATAAAAATATCGATACAATAATAAAATATAATGTAAAAGTACTAAAACCATTGTTTATAAATATTTATACAGAGAAGACATTGTAAAAATCATCAATTATATATATATATATATATATATATATAAAAGAGTTTCGTATGCTTTAAACCATGAAGAATTAAAAACAAATTTTACTACATTGAATAAATAGAAAGACAATAATACTTCTAAACATGTCAATTGATGCAAACCGATAACCTACTTAAAGCACATAGGAACTAATAATAATGATTTATGATGGTAAGTTATTATGCCTTATTAGTGCCTGCCCCGGCTAAGGTAGGGACTATAGCTTTCGCCCCGCAATTAATACCTTGTTGACTGCCCATTAGTTGGTCCTTTGTGTTATATTAATGGGTTGACCGCGTATTAGTTGGTCCATTGTGTTATAATAATGGGTGCATTTTGGTTAACAATTTATTAATTCATTCAGTTTTCATTAAATTTTATATTAATTTTATTTATTTTTAAAAATATAAGTATTTTTTTATTTATACAATTTCATAAATGTAATTTTGAATTGGTTGAGAGCGTTTTGATATGATTTTATTTCCTTTCTGTATGTTATTTTCTTTAACGAAATTGTCAAAAATAAAAATGATTTAATAGAAACAATTATTTTAGTGGCTATTTTGTATTGTAATTTGACAATGTTGTAGAACAATTGAATGCTCTGATACTGCAATTGATATGTTGCAGGTTCATGATACATTGAAGGGTAGGGCAGTCCACTCAGCATGCTGCATAGAGCCACAAATTCATGCTTCACTACCTGCAAAACATAAGTTACACCACCGCCTGCAAAATTAAACTTACAAAAGACAAAAGATTACCTAAAGGGTAAGATGCATCGCCATCTAATTGGAGCCATGGTTGGGGAGATGGGAGGCTATGATAGACCATCTACAAGAAATTTAACCATCATGATAATACAAAGAATATTGAGTAAATGATTACGATGAAGAAGAAGAACCCATCCTCAGTATGCGACTGCATGGACAGACCGAGCCCTTGCTCAAGAAATCTGACCAAGGAGGAATCCGATGACAACATGACCATGGCTCTACATATCTGTCCTCCAACATCCGTTCCCCTGGACATCGACACAGTTTCAAGGGTTATTGTTATCCAATCCACATGGACTCAAAGCATCAAAGTTTGGCAAGTTAACCTCTCCACAACAAAAACTATTTCAATACGACATAAGTAAAGTTTAAACACTTACATATATGAACCTAAATACAGAGAATATAGTACAACTAAATAACATGAGACAAAATGAGACACGAGGATATCAAGACATCGGTAATGTTAGACGAATAAGTTGAAGTTGAGCGATTTGCTCCACGATTAGCTCCGCGATTTTCTGCGTGATTGTTTAGTTAACTGCAAAGCGTTTGGTTTCTTGTTTTCATCAACAGTTAGACTGTGAGTTGCTTCGTTATTTACGAAGCATTCGTTGCATGTAAATTCCTTTATATATGAATTCAATAATAAGATCTGAGCGTGGTGTTTATGCATTCTATTCTGCAGCTTTGTCAAAATCGTTTTCTGTATTCTCTGTCCCTGCAATTCGTTTTCTGCGTTTTCTGTTTTGCAGCAATTCGTTTTCTGTGGCTGCAGATTTGTTTTCATGGTATCATAGCAGGCTGCAGATCCAGCCTCTGTCCAGCTTGCCGAATTGCAAAACGTTTTTCAGCAAGCTCTAAAATGGCCAGCATGAGCACCCAGGCTCTCATGCAAGCACCTGTTTTGAACGGGTCGAATCATAGCACTTGGGTAGCCAAGATGAAAGTTTTTCTGAGCTGTCATGAATGCTTAGAGATTGTCGAAGATGGAGTTACCTTGC
>ML784376.1:461355-481748 GCA_009831015.1 Picea engelmannii | reverse complement strand
CGGAAGTTGTCAACAAGTGTTTGGAAACATATCTGAGGTGCTTTGCCTCTGAAAAAAAACACCAGTGGGCTCAATGGTTACCCCTCGCCGAATGGTGGTACAACACTACATACCATACAACCACTCGCATGACTCCTTTTGAATCGGTATATGGATAGAAGCCACCTTCAGTTCTCTCATACTTACCGGGTACCTCGAAGGTCCAGGTGGTTGACCAAACACTTACAGTCCGAGAGGATATCCTTCGTACCCTTAAAGAGAACTTGGTCATGGAACATAATAGAATGAAGCAGCAAGCAGATCAAGGTCGCTCTAAACGTCAATTTGCAGAAGGGGATCAGGTGTTTCTGAGACTGCAACCATATAAGAAAACTTCCCTCAAGGCCGAGCATTGTCAGAAGCTAGCACCCAAATTTTATGGCCCTTACACAGTTCTCAAGCGTGTGGGACAAGTCACATATCAGTTAGCTCTGCCTAGTCAGTCGAAGCTACATCCTGTTTTTCATGTTTCATGCTTGAAAAAGGTGATTGGAGCCAGGTGCCAAATTCAAACCAACTTTCCAGAGTTAGTTGAAGAAGGATCCATTTGGCTACAACCAGAAGCAGTTTTGGACCAGCGTGAGTGTCTCCTGCGTCAGAGAACCATCAAGGAAGTGCTAGTACAGTGGAAAGATATGACTCTAGCAGATGCCACTTGGGAACCAGCTACCATTCTGCAGTAGTTTCCACATCTCAAGCCTTGAGGACAAGGCTGTTTTTAAGGGGGTAGACATGTTAAGGTCCTAACCTGCACATAGGTAGATCAATGTATTCGAATGTAATAAAGGTCAATATTAATAAGGCCTTTCAATAAAATAGAATAAGGTGGATGTAAGAAGACCTAATAGAAGCTTTCGCTTATAAAAGGATCTTCCTCTAGATGCTTCTCTTAATAGACATATTTAGTATAAATAAGGGTCGAGGGTATGAAAACCCTAGCTTGAAGATTATTGTAACAGAGCGCTGGTCGATTGGAGGTTGCCCCCTCGAAGAGGCCTGTGAACATTGCTTTTTGAATCAAAGTGCTATTTCTATTGCTATTCTTATATCATTTCTGTGTTATTGTGAATATTATGCTGGATATTTTACTGTTATTCTGCCATTTCTAGCATTTTATTTCTGTTCTGCATATTTTATATATCTGGTATCTTGCAGAGCCATTCAGAGGTCTCATGGCCACAAGATTCTAGCACTGTGGTGAGTGCCACGACTGGCGGTCTACTGAGGCAATCAACGACGTGGTTGGTGCTTCCTATTTTATACTTGATGTTGAGGTGGAATTGTTGTAAGTATGTGGACCACTTTTGAATGCGGTCATTCTGTAATTTTCCTTGTGTCTTGTTGATGGGCGAAATTAAATGCTCGTCAACTGGAAGAGTGGATCCGGTCCGGGGTTGTTTAAATAACCCAAGCCATTTGGTATGACCCACCCTGACGGGTTTAGCGGCTCCGTTAGCCTATCTAAGTCCTAGGAAAACAAATGAAAACTACACTAAGGAACTAATCTAAATGAAAATAATTTAAAGCAAACTAAATAATAAATCTAAAATACATATATACAATCTATTACCTAAATTATACAACTATAATTCTATAAAATTAAATGTTCAATTACCAACAGAATCAGATCCAATTACAAATATATAATATTTACAGATTACAGATTTAAATTAAAACCTGCAAAAATCATTTGTAATCTGTCCTAAGACAATGAAACTATTGTTTTTTGTTTTTTATAATTTTATGAAAAAGAAATAGAATAAAAACTATCTAAGATGAACAATTAAAATAATAATTCTAACTATGAATCTAAACTAATATATTTATCTAAACTACTTAAATAACACTAATAAGCTAACTATTAAATGACAAATAGAAAACTGACCTGAAGTAATGCTTCAAGTTCGTCCTGTATCCAATAGTCGATTTAGCTGTTCAGTGGGAGGAAACCCGCACCAGATTCTCCACGAGATTCTCGTAAACGGAAAGCAGCTGTGCTCTTCAAATATAAATGACAGGACAAATAAGACATAAAAAATTACAACAATCTTATAATTTACAAATCATCGTATTTAGATAAATCTGTGTGCAAAGATTTGTACAAAATGATTCATTTAACGAAAAAGGTAAACCTATAATTCATTAAACTGAAACAAAGTAATTGCTGTACTTTTAAAATAGGAGAGATCAGACATGGATAACACATAAACCAAGTCACATCAACCTGAAAGAATTACGATAGCTAAAGTAGTCTATAATTAATTGCAAACTGATATGAATAAAACTTGAAACAAAAGTTTGATATATTGAAAGCTAAAGTTGTTACAAGACATCAAATTTCATCCCAGTCTGTATCATAAATCCATGGTCTGGTTCCCCCAACAGTGATCATGATGTTTTACAAAAAATAACAAGTATTTAAAGACTTCCCACAGGGTAAAACATCCCTGTGGGAATTATCAAAACAGTTTACAAAAAATCCGGGGACAATATCCCAAGTCTCTATTTCTGACTCAAGCTAACAACCTATAACAAAACTGTATCACAAAAACATCTCTCAAACTGCCATAGCATACCAATTGGTCATTGAAATTTGTATGCACTTGTAAGAGGACAATACTAGACAAGTTTAGGTGATATTTTATTGATAAAATTGACAAAAATCTAAATTCTAAGACTAGCTACAGAATCTTGCGATTCTGTAGCTGGTCTAATTTGAGCACATAATCATTTTAAAATCAATCTAAAACTTAAAGAATTATATTCAAACTATTAAACAAATATTTAATTGCTAATTGGAAATCAAATGAATTATTCAAATCAATACTTCTATGCTAATTTGAGAGCAAACGAAATCATGTTTGAACCTATTTTAACCAAGACAGGTTGTAACCGATCAAGCATATTTTTCATGCAAAAGTTTATGTCAAACCAGCACTTAACAAAATTGTTGTCGAATGAAAACGAAATTAACAAGATCGTTTAAATCCAAACTAACTTTGAATCCATTGTATTATGCAAGCGACTGTGCTAATTGAGGCACATAGCATTGTTTGCGAATCAAATCAAACAGGAACGAATTGAACCGATTTAAGATCGACACAATCATTATGCAAAATAAAAAAATAGCCGTGTCTGAATTTAGCAAACAAATTTCCCACTCATGATTCATAATGAAATTGTTTCGGTAAAATGAAAGCAACATAATCATTTTGAATCAAAAAGAACAGAGTTATTGAAAGCAAATCCAATCGGTTATATTAATCCAAACCAACTCATAAAACAAAATTAATATTGAAATTCATACCGGAGCAGTAAGAAAAGGCTTCGATCATGATAGCTTGGAATTGACGAAGGCCGTTGCTGCTTCGACATTCCTGAAGACAATTGAATCGGTGGTTTTTTGTTTCTTGTCGTTGGCTTGAAGCCTGTCGTTCACCTTCGACAACACTGTCACCCGTTCCTCTAACTGATTGCAACAGGGGAACGTCGGTGTAATAACGCTCTAGCCAAGCATTACATTGGATGCATGATGGTTGATTGGGCTTCGGTATCCCAGGCGAGGGTTTGTTAAAATTACCAGGGGTTTCCTTGTGCAGCTTGATTCCCAGGTAGTTAGGATCGTTTTTGAGGCAAGGAGGTAAGTTAGAGACATAGTCATAGGGTTCGTTAGAGCATAGGCCATGAGAATAAGGGTACTCCTCAGCTAGGAAACGCTCAATATCAGAGTCCGAGTCCTCACTCAACACTATGGTCTTTTGGTCGACGTTCTATTTAGGCTTGTTCTGGGCAAATCTTGATATCAATCGAGCATTTTTCTTGCCCTTTCTGTCGACGGTAGTAACACCCTTACCTTTTTTCTTCACAGGCTTCTTGACGGCCTCAGTCTTTTATTTTGTACACGGGTTGGTTATGATGTCAGGTAGGTCAATGTCAGGGAAATCCGAGGGTTTGGAAGGGGGTAGAAGGATATGAAATGGCACGGCTGGCCCAACCAAAGTTTCCGTAACCACAACCTTGTCGATTTGAGTAGACTTAGGATTGGCAAAGCCATTCCTTGATAGGAAGGCTTGCCAATTATCGCCATGAAGGCTCAAATGGTGGATGATGATGAGTTTAATCAAGCCGTGATGAAAAAGGTTGCTATCAACCTTCTCACATTTGAATCTCTTAGACATCTTGTAAAGACTACGCAAGAAATAATGCGACATATTCATAGGGTAACCTATGAAATTCATCAATAACCAGAGGTGATACAGAAACACCAAGCCATACTGACCTTCACAGGTCACAAACTGTTTAACAATTACCAAAAGATTGTGCCACTTGGGTTTGAGGGTAGAAATGGGCATACCTTTATCACAGGAAACAATCTTTCTTGATACGAATAGTAATGGACACGACACCTCATCTACTTTGGAACTTTTAAACCATCTTTGACCTGTAGCCGAACTTAAGAATTCCTCATTGAGCTCGAGTTGTATGTCTCCGAATTTATCCCTGTGACCATCGAAGGTGAGGGCGAATTATTGGGCAACCGAATGGTCGAAACCCTCAAACCTCTGTATAAACACCATCCAACCACTGTTTTCTAAATCCTTACGAGCATTATCGAATAGTAACAGAGTTTGGCTACCATTTAGCTCTATGCTCACCACCGGTGCCATAGACAGGAGCACACAGTGAGCTGGGTGAATGGGCAAGGGTTCGAGCAGAGTATACGCAGGGTCGATAGCTCATGAGCTTACCCAAAAACAATAGAGTTAACCCAGGATAGGGGAAAAACATTAATGACTGAATGTGCGAAGGTGGTGGAGCTAGCTCAGCCCATGCAAAACAATCATTTACCACAGTACAACCGATGGCGCATATAACGATTCAAATCACTATTGCATATGTTAAAAACCATGCCATTCAAACAATCGATGAAATTTATGGTAAGTGGACCAAACATTTGCACGAGCAATAGTTTTAGCATAGTTTTAAAATCAAAACAATAATTCGAAATCAACACCAAGGATTCGATCATAAATAATATGTGTGAAATGGTTTATACCAAGGGTCTAACCACAACATCAAAGTTTTCATGAAACCAACGTGTCAAAGAAATCGATGAAAGAACATAGAAATCAAACCACCAATGCATCACAAACTTGATCATAAGAATATCATCACTGTCTTGTAAAAATGAAGTCATATTAACAATTAAAGAATACCAAATGAGTAAAGATCTTGGAGTCTTGCCAACTGTGCGACTATAATTGAATTGGAAACACAATGAACACATAGACAAGAGTAACCAAAAAAAATCCAGTGACGATTTTAATGTGACTTCGAAAACAAAGTTTTCACGCTTGCAGTCGTGAAAAGGAGAACAAAGGTAAGTGTGCAAATGCATGAAATAATAGTGTCGTTTTATTCCCAATATTGCAATGAAAATCAAGGGTTGCAAAACACTGGTGTAGGCAGCTTATAAGGATAGGATAAAAATGCGAATTGGCTGCCAAAAATGGCGACACACTGGTAGAAGCAGTTATCTCTGCCAAAAGAACAAATTCAGATTATGATAACAAGAATAATTCCAACAGAAATAACCAGAAAATTGTTTAAACATCATCAATGATCAAATATTCCAGCAGTGTTTAAAGGACGAAAACTGATAATAGTCTCAAGACAAGCGAGGCACGATATTAAGGATAAATCTCCAATACTGTTGACAGAGCCACTGCTGCCAGCAGGCGTCCATAGCCTCGACAGGGTTTCCATTTAACCCACTCTGATATCTGTATCCTGCCAAGAAGTTCCAGATCAAAATAAAGGAAATTTTAAGGTCAAGAGGTTTCATATTTGCAGATTTTCATATACCCGACATTGCTTCACTGCCAGCGGGCCTGTTCAGTACCCCGGTGAAGTTGTCTTGGCGTCATGCATGCATTTACCCACTGCCAGCAGACCTGTTCAGCATCTCGACGGGTTGACAAGCACCTCCCACAACTCTTTTAATGATTTATTTTGTTTTTCAAAGATATATAGTCGAGCGGGGCGACGCTGAAAATTATGATATTTTAACATATTTTTTACAGACCTCGGCATAATTTTTTTTTTTTAGAACTGTCCTTTATTAATATCCAGCGATGGTTTATTTACAGAACCAATTTTCTAAGGCAGGGAGACATCTTCTGAGTCATTCCCTTAAGAAATAGGGACAGCGTAAAAAGATAATGGATGATCGTGAAAGGTTTTACTCAGAGATCGAAATCAGTTCACTTCTTTCAAACAACAGTTTTTTGCCAATACAGATGTAAATTTCAGAAGTATATAATTGATGTTTATACAATTTTTCAGCAATCATTTCAGAGAAAGAATTTTCTATTTTCTTTGTCTGACTAGTTGATAACGCAGGTATGAGTATTTCAACAACAAAAACTGGTAAGCATAAGGGAAAAATCAAAACACACTAGCAAAGAAATATTTGAAAGCAAAGAAATCCCCACACAAAAAGTATGTACAGAAGGTGCATCTGAAAACCTCATGCAACAAATCCCTGAAAGAAAAAAATCTTGTTTGATGGGAAAGCAACCCTATTCGTGGTACCTTGGGTCAGGGTTGATTCATATTTATTTATCTCTTTACTTTCCATTTAAGATTTTCATGAAGATACTGCATTTTTGAAAATGAATGTTCAACTAAGAGTAAAGAGAAAAGGGTCAAGGGGACTTCCCTGATAACAACCGTATTATGGTTCTCGTGGTGCGCCCACTTGCTTTCATGACTGCATTATTACAAAGAGAAATAGTGAGAAATCAAACTGAAAGAAAACCTATTCCTAAACCTACCCTAACTGTTAAACGAATCAAGATACTACATGAAATCATGCCTCCAATGTAGCCATCGGAGTAACTCCAATCCTGCAACGGAAATGAAATCAAACATTATTAATAAGAATGGTAATATATCAACAAATGACAGAAACATATCACGCTTACCTTCATAATCATCATCTAAAAACAAAGTAAGCATGATCTTACCATTTCCTTGGATATTCTTGTTGTACGAATCCTCCAACCATTGCGTAATCTTGTCGTGATAAGGGTCATATTGGCATGGGTGAGTGTAAGTAGGTTTGAAAAACTTGTCAAGATCACGAGGAAATGGAATAACCATCAACCAAGGCTGAAATGCCCCATCCTCCTTTCAATTTTCTAAGTGTTCATTAATTTCTTCACATGGAGGATCTACAAGAAATATGTCATGCCTACTTCCAAGATACTTAGGTGAAAAGAAAGCAAGCTCAACTTTGTCTTTATTATGAAATTTTTTCATATATGAATATTCAAGACATCCTAAGATCCTGTCACAAAAATGAGGATGCAAACCATGACTTTGATGAAACGAATATACCAATGGGAAACTCATCATAGGAGGATTCGGGCAATCAATTGGATCGTTGGTTTGAATGTTTCCTTYGATGAGATTGATCACTTCAAAATGTGAAGTATAAACATTAAGATTCGAGCTAAGAAAAGAACGAACATGAAATATAGAACGTTTGATCTCCATAAAATATAATGCATCATCCTTTTCAACAATAAACTGTGTAAAATCATCTCRCAACATGTCCTCTTCCCATGTGAGTGATGAAAGTGAACAAGCATCAAATCCAAGTTTATCAATGTTGGGTTTGGAATTGATTTCACCAAAATTTAGCATATCGAAAGGATATGATTGTGGTGGAAAAGAGTAGGATGTTGTAGGTAAGATGTCAAGTCCACCAGAATCCAAGAATAGATCAGGATATAAAGAATAAAAGGAATGAGAAATAAAAAGATGAAAAGAATCTCTTGAACTATGATACTCAATAGTGGTATTCTCAAGACAATTCTCTTCACTTTCTTTAAAACTCTTACTCTGTTTTGGTGACGAATTCCTCAACATAATATGATCATCTGGATTTGCCTTTTGTGTGATAGATAATTCAAAATTTATGTGACAAGCATCTAGTCTTTCCTGTGAACAAAGTGCATTTTGAGGATGAAGGTTTAAAGTTTCTTCTTCTAGTTGCGTAACTTTTTCTCTAATCAGTGTCATAGGAGTACTAGAACATTCAAGAAGATTTTCATCGCTTAAGTGTTCTTCAATGACTGATTTTAAATGTTGATTAGAGCATGAGTTAAAAGAATGAGGATATTCACCTTGAGCCAGAAATGAATCTTCTTCCATACTAGTCTTAGACTGAAAATACAATGATTCAAAGGAAAAACCAATTTGGTTGTCAATTAGAGCTTGATCAATAGATTCTACCTCCCTGGCTTGTTCAATATTATCGAAAGAATTTTTCTCTTCTTGCGAAGAAGCTTGTTCTTGCAGTTGAGTGATAGGATTTGCAATTGGTTCTTCATTCGTGATTGAACATGACTGAATGGAAGGGATGGAAGCATCATAGAAGAGATTTAATGCCAATGAAATGTCATCGAGATTAAATTTACAGAGGATGTGATAGACTCTTGTCAAAAAGTCTTCTGAAGATGAATCACCGTTGATTAGCGAAGTATGAAATTCTTCACATAATTGATCAAAATCATAAATTTCAAAAGCATCTAGAAACTCATCTACAAATTGAAACCAATCAAAAATATGACATGCTGGAAAGGATTCAAACCAATGTTTAATCCGACCTCTAAAAGTAAAAGAGAAAAGTCTGCATAAAACTCCTAAATCTGAGATGTCATGTTTGATGCATTTGCACCAAAACTTGTTAAGGTGGTCTTTAGCAGATAAATTGCCTTCACCATCAAAGGTGAGTTTGGACAAGCGAGAGATTGTCTCGTTGGGAACATTGGGTAATGAGAAGTTGAAAGCATGTTCCAACATAGTGATTTGGGGAGCCATGGGGGAAATTGAATACATTTAAAAATAAGGCTCCTATAAGGCCAGCTTGTCAGTCGGCCCTCCTTCTAGCGCCATTTGTTGACTGGTGAAATTAAACGCTCGTCAACTGGAAGAGTGGATCCGGTCCGGGGTTGTTTAAATAACCCAAGCCGTTTGGGATGACCCACCCTAATGGGTTTAGTGGCTCCGTTAGCCGATCTAAGTCCTAGGAAAACAAATGAAAACTACACTAAGGAACTAATCTAAATGAAAACAATTTAAAGCAAACTAAATAATAAATCTAAAATACATATATACAATCTATTACCTAAATTATACAACTATAATTCTATAAAATTAAATGTTCAATTACCAATAGAATCATATCCAATTACAAATATATAATATTTACAGATTACAGATTTAAATTAAAACCTGCAAAAATCATTTGTAATCTGTCCTAAGACAACGAAACTATTGTTTTTTGATTTTTATAATTTTATGAAAAAGAAATAGAATAAAAACTATGTAAGCTGAACAATTAAAATAATAATTCTAACTATGAATCTAAACTAATATATTTATCTAAACTACTTAAATAACACTAATAAGCTAACTATTAAATGACAAATAGAAAACTGACCTGAAGTAACGCTTCAGGTTCGTCCTGTATCCAATAGTCGATTTAGCTGTTCGATGGGAGGAAACCCACACCAGATTCTCCACGAGCTTCTCGTAAACGGAAAGCAGTTGTGCTCTTCAAATATAAATGACAGGACAAACAAGACATAAAAAATTACAACAATCTTATAATTTACAAATCATCACATTTAGATAAATCTGTGTGCAAAGATTTGTACAAAATGATTCATTTAACGAAAAAGGTAAACCTGTAATTCATTAAACTGAAACAAAGTAATTGCTGTACTTTTAAAATAGGAGAGATCAGACATGGATAACACATAAACCAAGTCACATCAACCTGCAAGAATTACGATAGCTAAAGTAGTCTATAATTAATTGCAAACTGATATGAATAAAACTTGAAACAAAAGTTTGATATATTGAAAGCTAAAGCTGTTACAAGACATCAACTTTCATCCCAGTCTGTATCATAAATCCATAGTCTGGTTCCCCCAATAGTGATCATGATGTTTTTACAAAAAAATAACAAGTATTTAAAGACTTCCCACAGGGTAAAACATCCCTGTGGGAATTCTCAAAACAATTTACAAAAAATCTAGGGATAATATCCCAAGTCTTTATTTCTGACTCAAGCTAACAACCTATAACAAAACTGTATCACAAAAACATCTCTCAAACTGCCACAACATGCCAATTGGTCATTGAAATTCATATGCACCTGTAAGAGGACAAGAATAGACAAGTTTAGGTGATATTTTATTGATAAAATTGACAAAAATCTAAATTCTAAGACTAGCTACAGAATCTTGCGATTCTGTAGCTGGTCTAATTTGAGCACATAATCGTTTTAAAATCAATCCAAAACTTAAAGAATTATATTCAAGCTATTAAACAAATATTTAATTGCTAATTGGAAATCAAATGAATTATTCAAATCAAAACTTCTATGCTAATTTGAGAGCAAACGAAATCATGTTTGAACCTATTTTAACCAAGACAGGTTGTAACCAATCAAGCATATTTTTCATGCAAAATTTTATGTCAAACCAGCACTTAACAAAATTGTTGTCGAATGAAAACGAAATTAACAAGATCGTTTAAATCCAAACTAACTTTGAATCCATCATATTATGCAAGCGACTGTGCTAATTGAGGCACGTAACATTGTTTGCGAATCAAATCAAACAGGAACGAATTGAACCAATTTAAGATCGACACAATCATTATGCAAAATAAAAAAATAGCCGTGTCTGAATTTAGCAAACAAATTTCCCACTCATGATTCATAATGAAATTGTTTCGGTAAAATGAAAGCAACAGAATCATTTTGAATCAAAACAAACACAACTATTGAAAGCAAATCCAATCGGTTGTATTAATCCAAACCAACTCATAAAACAAAATTAATATTGAAATTCATATCGGAGCAGTAAGAAAAGGCTTCGATCATGATAGCTTGGAATTGACGAAGGCCGTTGTTTCTTCGACGTTCCTGAAGACAATTGAATTGGTGGTTTTTTGTTTCTTGTCGTTGGCTTGAAGCCTGTCGTTCACCTTCGACAACACTGTCACCCGTTCCTCTAACGATTTGATCTTTGATTGCAACAGGGGAACGTTGGTGTAATAATGCTCTAGCCAAGCATTACATTGGATGCATGATGGTTGATTGGGCTTCGGTATCCCAGGCGAGGGTTTGTTCAAATTACCAGGGGTTTCCTTGTGCAGCTTGATTCCCGGGTAGTTAGGATCATTTTTGAGGCAAGGAGGTAAGTTAGAGACATAGTCATAGGGTTCTTTAGAGCATAGGACATGAGAATAGGGGTACTCCTTAGCTCAATATCGGAGTCCGAGTCCTTGCTCAACACTATAGGATTTTGGTCGACGTTCTGTTTAGGCTTGTTCCGGGCAAATCTTGATATCAATCGAGCATTTTTCTTGCCCTTTATGTCGACGGTAGTAACACCCTTACCTTTTTTCTTCACAGGCTTCTTGACGGCCTCAGTCTTGTCTTTTGTACACGGGTTGGTTATGATGTCGGGTAGGTTGATGTCAGGGCAATCCGAGGGTTTGGCAGGGGGTAGAAGGATATGAAATGGCACAACTAGCCCAACCAAAGTTTCCGTAACCACAACCTTGTCGATTTGAGCAGACTCAGGATTGGAAAATCCATTCCTTGATAGGAAGGCTTGCCAATTATCGCCATGAAGGCTCAAATGGTGGATGATGATGAGTTTAATCAAGCCGTGATGAAAAAGACTGCTATCAGCCTTCTCACGTTTGAATCTCTTAGACATCTTGTAAAGACTACACAAGAAATAATGTGGCATATTCAAAGGGTAACCTATGAAATTCATCAATAACCATAGGTGATACAAAAACACCAAGCCATACCGACCTTCACAGGTCACAAACTGTTTAACAATTACCAAAAGATTGTGCCACCTGGGTTTGAGGGTAGAAATGGGCATACCTTTATCACAGGAAACAATCTTTCTTGATACGAATAGTAATGGCCACAACACCTCATCTACTTTGGAAATTTTAAACCATCTTAGACCTATAGCTGACAGTCCTGTAGCCGAACTTAAGAATTCCTCATTGAGCTTGAGCTGTATGTCTCTGACTTTAGCCCTGTGACCGTCGAAGGTGAGGGAGAATTGTTGGGCAACCGAATGGTTGAAACCCTCGAACCTCTATATAAACACCAGCCAACCACTTTTTCCTAAATCCTTATGGGCATTATCAAATAATAACAGAGTTTGGCTACCGTTTGGCTCTATGCACACCACCAGTGCCATAGACAGGAGCACACGGTGAGCTAGGTGAATGGGCAAGGGTTCGAGCAGAGTATATGCAGGGTCGATAGCTCATGAGCTTACCCGAAAACAACAGAGTTAACCCAGGATAGGGGAAAAGAATTAATGACTGAATGTGCGAAGGTGGTGGAGCTAGCTCAGCCCATGCAAAACATTCATTTTCCACAGTACAACCGACGACGCATATAACGATTCAAATCACTATTGCATATGTTAAAAACCATGCCATTCAAACAATCGATGAAATTTATGGTAAGTGGACCAAACATTTGCGTGAGCAATAGTTTTAGCATAGTTTTAAAATCAAAACAATAATTCGAAATCAACACAAAGGATTCGATCATAAATAATATGTGTGAAATGGTTTATACCAAGGGTCTAACCACAACGTCAAAGTTTTCATGAAACCAATGTCTCAAAGAAATCGATGAAAGAACATAGAAATCAAACCACCAATGCATCATAAACTTGATCATAAGAATATCATGACTGTCTTGTAAAACGAAGTCATATTAACAATTAAAGAATACCAAATGAGTAAAGATCTTGGAGTCTTGCCAACTGTGCGACTATAATTGAATTGGAAACGCAATGAACACATAGACAAGAGTAACCAAAAAAGATCCAATGATGATTTTAATGTGACTTCGAAAACAAAGTTTTCACGCTTGCAGTCACGAAAAGGAGAACAAAGGTAAGTGTGCAAATGCATGAAATAATAGTGTCGTTTTATTCCCAATATTGCGATGAAAATCAAGGGTTGAAAAACACTGGTGTAGGCAGCTTATAAGGATAGGATAAAAATGCGAATTGGCTGCCAACATGTCTGCATGAATTGTAGTGGATTATGATCAGTGTGGATGACTGTCTCCTTCCCAAGAATGTAATGTCTCCACTGGCAGCATGCTTTCACAATGGAGTACATTTCTTTGTCGTAATTAGGGTACTTACGAACAACGTCTGATAGTGTCTGTTGTGTTTCTTATATGTTTAGTATAATGCACTCATTAATTATCAATCTGAGATTCATAATCAACAGAGTTACAAGACACCAGTAAGAAAGGTAATTTCTAATGTCACCAGTATAGAATTAAACTATATTATGCATGCTGGAAACAAATCAAAATAGCAAACTGCAATGCACTTTGGTTGTCTTTCACAGAGAGGCTATCCACTCCATTATGGCACATGCAAGTATGAGATGGAATTGGTTTGACAGATCAACTCTGCTATCTAACCGAGAAAACTAACTATGCAATCCACACTTCTGAAAGGAAATCACACATAAATCATTAAAGCATAGCATGGGTAGTTCAACAGTCAATATGTTGGTTCTGCCGTGGTTCACAATGAACTTCACTAGTTCTTATCCAAATAGTTTTGACTATTGCTGCCAACATATATGATCACTCAAGGAAATCAAATTCACGAGAACAGAAACAGGGCATATGCAAAAACAGAGCAAATAAAGATCTCTAAACAATTATATAATGGAAATCCTAGTCTAAGATATACTGCTATCATCTAACAGAGTTAAAGCTTTAGCTAATTTAATGTTTACACTACTGGAAAACAAATGCTAATGCTAATATACGAAGAGGCTGACCTTTGTTGGGCGGTGGGCCCTTGCCACTTCAACATGTCAGTTGCTGAAGTCTACAGGAGGCTTGTCTTCAACACACACATTACTCTCACTTACATTTCAAAACATAAAATCAAACTTTCGTTAACAACTCAACTCATACTTAATCATAGATAATCAGAATATGGAGATAAATGACATTCTATTGATCTTCACTCAGAATATGTTATGTACTATCACATGCTGCTTCACATATTGGTAATATGCTAACTCTCCTACACTTCCACCATCCTTGCCACGGCTATTTAATAGTCTTAATCATGAAACACAAGGAGGTGAAGTGATTTGTAAATCAATCAGTTGTTAAGTTCAATCATTCGATTACATCTTTAGCTTCATCCTCATGACACGAAATGCATGAGGATGAGGCAATCAACAAATTATTCTTATCATAGCCTTGCTAAAGCAAATAGACGTCCACCAATTGGATTAGGCGAGATTTGAAACTTAATTTAGTGTATTAGGCTCTTCCATATTAGTACTAGATCATAACATGTAGATGGTACCAGATCATGACAGTGCACAAAAGGTGGTACCGGATCATGATAGTGCGTGGCTGTTGGTACCGGATCATAACAGTGCGTGGTCGTTGGTACCGGATCACAACAGATAGATGGTACCATATGCGTTTGGTACCAGATTCGAAAAACAACAGTCTTGGTGCACAGGTACCAGATAACTGAGCTAGTACAGGAACGCTGGATATCTAGAGGTCAAAGATTTAGATATGAAAAATTGAAGCATTAGTCATGAAATATTTAATTCCCTAACTCTATAAACCACAAAATGCATGAATTAACCATACTTTACCTTAAGACCTTATTACTGGAAAATGGTAGCATTCTTGTCATTCACTCAATCTTTAGGTAGGACAAAAAGGTATAGGTGAAGAGTATAATAGAGTAATGGGGATGTCAATTTTGGGTCTCGACATTCCCCCATGCCAAAATCATTGCATGTCCTCATGCAACTGAAAACAAACCCAAATTTTTTCAAAACTTGAGACTGTGTTCTTTACTTTGGTGGATCAATGATGTTGATGGCTGAAACCTCTTCTTCAGCTCCCTTTTGATGACCCTAACATATTTTAGGAGTCGTAATACCTTCTTGATCTTGTTAGAAGTCTCTTCATGGTCGTCTTGAAGTTGTTGGCTGGTTTCTTTCAATTGCTCATTTTCCTTTTTGATATACCTGTCCAAGAGTTGATATTCCTTTACTTCTTTTGGAGTTCCTGATTTTGTTTTTGCAGTTCCCCAATCCTTTTCTTCATTTGTTCTTTTGTCAAGGTATTTGTTGACTCCATCATCACTGGCTGGATACACTCCCTTTCCTCAACTTCCTCCCTCATCCCACATAAAGTAATAGTGGCTTGCTCCTCGGTCAAACTAGGGATGTCATCTTGGATTGATAAATCCTAAGAAGGGAAGGTAAGGTTGATTGGATCTTCCCATGTATGAGGACTGAATATTGTTTTTCCCTTCTTTGCCATGCTCCTCGTGGATCTTTTACAAGGAGGTACCGGATCAGGGATGCTCACATGCTTCATTTTCTTCTTTTCTAATTGTGAAATGGTGACAGGGGGTTGTGCCACAGACTGTTTACTTTTAGTTTCTGAGCTATGCTTCCCTTTGTTCGTCATTTTTGTCTGATGGCCCTCTTTCTCAACTGCCACCGTTGAAGTCTCCTCAACTATTTTGTTTTTACCTTTTGATTCGTAGCTTTTAAAAGTTTTATTGACTGTGGAAGAGGACCCTACTTTTTCATGTTGGCTCACTGCCCTAGATGATGGTGAAGTTGTCTTATCCTTCTTACTCTTTTTCTCTTGGGGTTCCTTACTTTTCTTTGGAGCATGTTGGGTTTCCTCCACAGGTTTGTTTTATGTGGGAAGGTTCTATGTGATAGGGGTTTTCCAAGTAATCCTCTGTTTCCTAAGTTCATGTAAAACTAGCATTTTAATGAGACCTTGATGGTAAATGCTAGTCTTCTCTATTTTGGAGATGGATTTAACACCTCTTACCATTTTATTCAAACTCATCCATATAAAATATGGAAAATCGATTTCAGGGCCTCCTTCAAAATGTAATAGAAGCCTAACATGATAAATGAAGGTCACAACATACCTTCCCTCACAAGTGACAAATCGTTGAAGACTAGTAATCATTGGATGAAATTCTTCCTTGATGTAGTTCCTCGGGATCCCCTTCTTCCATTCGGGGTGCTGATGATCTTCTTTCAAGAATTGTTGGCACATTTCTTTGTCGATTCCTACACCTTTGAAGTATTTGGCTCCTCTGCTAGGTAGTTCCGTGACCTCCCTTAAGGTTGCTTCATTGATTATCAGTTGTAGATTGCCTATATGTGCAATCTTGCCATCATAGCTCTGAATAAATTCATGAGATATCTTCTCGTGCCAGCCTGTAAATTTTTCCAGAAATGGCATCCGCCCTGATCTAACATATTTTTCTTGACATAATTGAAAATCCTCGGTTTCCCTATAAATTTGGAAGACCGGTTCGTGTCTACTAACCACCATCGTTATAAGTTGCGAGAAAAGGATCAGGATGTAGCACAAGGGTTTATTCAATTGATGAGGTAAGGGTTTGGTACCAGAAAGGAGTAGGCTCGGGACTGGAGAAAGCTCATGACAAGGGGGAATATGGTGATGTTGTTGGTAATGCGAATGGTAAGTTTAAGAAGGATACCGTAAGGAAAAAATTATGACCAGATGAGGCTTATCTGGATGGCTTCGCCACCAGATAAGCCATTTCATTTCTACCCATTACTGTAATGATGAGGACAAGACGTTGGGTATCAGGGCATCATTTTGGAATAGGTGATTGGACATTCGGGTGATGAATTTGATGTTAGGCCATGGTTCATGATATAATATAGGTTCATGAATTTGCTTAAGGATGAAATCTATTCGTGGTTTATCATTGCTATGCATGCTTCATGTTTTGATATGATTTTTTCCCTTAACCATGTTCAAGAGCTATGAGAGGATTGATTAGGTTTAGGCATATGGGTATGAGGGATAGGCGCATGGGTTTAATACTAAGGTCGTAAGATCTAGTATATCTTTTCATAGTTATTGTAGTTTTATGAGCATAGGAAAATAAATACCTTGTTACCTTTGCTTTTACCTTTGTATGATTAATACCCATAGCATGTGCAACTGCTTGTAAATTGTCAGAATTCATCCTTTTAGAATGAATCTTCTTGAAAACTTGGTACGGGAATATCCTGTACTTCTGATATTCTATGCTTATCTTCTTTTGTATTTGGTTCTGCAGGGTGATCATGTAAGTCTGGAAAAGAGTTCTGAAGGGGATCTTTGACCTTCCCCCATGCTGAAGATGTTGTATATATGTATGAAAGAAGATTCAACATTTTATATCATAATGGAGAAAAGATGATAAGAGTGAAAGACACCAATCAAATTTTAGAAGTACAGTTTAGCACCTATCATATGATCTCATGTCAAAAAAAATGAAATTGCCCTTCTTTTAATGGATTATTGACAGAGGTAGCATTCAACAGTTAAACAGGGAATATATATGTTTTCCAAAAGAATAGATCCCCCCTAAGTTGCTTCAAATATTTACTATCATTGGTTGTTATAGATAAATTTCACAATATAAGTAGATTAGACTCACTAGTTAGGGCTCCACTCTTAAGAAGTTTCCTTCTTAGATAGTGTAGGCTTTAGATGTTAGACAGGTAAGTTGACTTAGGGTGATTCTCAAATGGACATTATGTTGCTAATTAATCTGGAGTTTGTATCTCATGAAAGCCAATAATGACCTTTACTCTTTTTGTTTTAGATGAAAAAAACAGAATTTTTCAATCAGACAAGTATATATGAGACATTTTTCAACCAGAACCCACTGCTAGCAAGCCTGTTCAGTACTCCGGTGGGGTAGTTGTGATAATTAGTGAGAGATGCCTTCCCCAGGCAGAATGCCCCATTGCCAATAGGCTTGTTCAGTACCCTAATGGGTTTTCCTAGTCATACCACAGACCGGTACCCGCTGCCAGCAAACCTGTTCAGTATCTCGGCGGGTTAGTCTCTTAAACCCTTTTTCCATCAGAGGCTTCTTGTCCATAGTCACCTATTTTGTTTTTTATTAAAGAGTGCTTTGCACGACGACAGGGGAGGCTCGTCTGAAAACCTTTTTACAGGGTGGGATGGTATTGGGTTGGAAGGCATATACTCTTCTTTTGTATGTCTTTTAAAGATTTATTTGAAGGAAAACTAAACTTTTATGCACATTATTTCCTTAGAGTGATCTAGATGTATAATTTTGTCTGAAGTTGTCCATAAGAGAATGACCTAAAGTTTCCTTAGGGTACTGGTACATCCTCTGCCATAAAATTTTTGGTAGTGTGCCCATGGTAGAGGGTGTTCATATACTCATATGTTATTCTTTAATAAGATAATCCAATGAATACTATTGAAGTCTGGTTAGGGTGAGATAGGTGCTTATAGGATAATATATTTTTTCCTTAAATCATGCTGAAATACTGGGTAAAGGCAACTTATAGTTCTTTAAAGAAGATTATGGTTCTTTGAGCCATCATAGGTAAAGATAGTGTCCCTCTTTTTATTTTGTTTTTAAGCAACAAAACCAAAAGAGATTAAAGTTCTTCTCAGCAACAGAACCAAAATAAATTAAAATACTTCTCAGCAATAGAACCAAAAGAAATTAAAATACTTCCCTTTAGTTGTCAACAGAAGGGATGCCATTTGATATTGCATTTGGCTTCGTGGTTCCATCTTAAGTAGTTGTTGCATGGCTTCATACTTCAGATTAATTGACATAAGATTTTGAAATATGCGTAGTAAGCTTTGTTAATTAGGTAATATGTCTTGATAGTACTATAGAAGGACAGACTCTGGTACCGGACCAGAACAGGATTTCTGGTACCAAAACAGAACAGAACATTGTTGATGCCTACAACTGATGTTTTAACAAGTTCGTGAAGGATCAAATAGATTAAAAAAAAAATTCTTACAAAAGAAAAGAAATTTTGCGAAAGTAAAACAAAAGGAGGTAAGAGTCTCTTGTTACCTTCATCTTATTAACAAAATTCGATCCACACCTATGTACACAAAGTTTCATATAAACCAATCAATCAATGGGGGTCAGTAGGAGGATCGCCTTCCTTACTGATCATCTACATGTCTGAATTATGTAATATACGAGTTAGGAATTCTTCTTTTGACAGAGGTTTGTTGTAAACTCACAATCGGTGACCATTCACAAGTAGTGGTGTCTGTTGTTCATCAATTGTCTTTATCCTGATTGAACCATTATTGTAGATAGTGTCAATTTCATAAGGTACCATCCAATGGGTGGTTAACTTACCTTTGAAGTTCTTGAATCTGCTATCATACAATAGGGCCCAATCTCCTTGTCAAATTTTTTTCTTTTTGAGATACTTGTCATGCCATTTTGTTCTCTATTCTTGAATGAGGGGTAGTCCTTTGAAGTGCTTCCTGCCTAGTTTCATCCAACTCATTAAGATGCAAGAGTCTTTGTTGTTGGGCTTCATCCAAGTTCATGCCAACTTGTACTGTAGTCCTAAAGGTTTTGATCTGAAATTCTATGGGAAGTAGCACCTGTTTCCCATATACTAACTCATAGGGTGTATGTCCTGTTGTATTCCTCCAGGTGATTCTATAAGCCCATAAGGCTTCTAATAGTCTGTCAGCCCAATCCTTATGGTGCAGCTGTACTATTTTGGTAAGAATGGACTCAATAACTTTGTTGGTAGATTCTACTTGTCCATTTTCCTATGGATGATAGGGTGTAGATTTCCTGTGTTTGATTTGGTACTGTTCTGTAATAGCTTTGACTAGATGAGAGGTAAATTGAGTTCCCTAATCAGTCACAATTTCTCATGGTACACCAAATCTATTAAATATATAATTAAAAAGGAAATCTACCACTGATTGTTCACTTGCAGCCGATAAAGCTTTTGCTTCAACCCATTTAGTCACATAGTCAGTGCATACAAGTATATACTTTTTCTTTTTAGATGTAGGGTTAATGGGCCCTACAAAATCTAATTCCCATTTCGCAAATGGTTCAATGACTACTTGGGTTTGAAGTGGCATTTGGTCTCGTGCAATAGGCTTACCCATTCGTTGGCATTCATCACAATTGGATACATAGGTTTTAGCATCTCTGAAAAATATGGGGCTAGTATTAACCTGATTGCAGAACTTTGTAAGCGGTCCTTTTGTCCGCGAAGTGTCCTCCACAAGGGTCATCATGGCAGGCTTGTAAAATATCATGAATTTCATCTTCCCGTACACATCTCCTGATCACCAAATCTGGTCCTGTTTTAGTAGAGGCAATCATCGTGCCACATGTAAG
>ML784376.1:439728-454053 GCA_009831015.1 Picea engelmannii | reverse complement strand
CTTCCTTGGTGGAGCCATCCAATGGTGTAGGGTTATGGGTGCAGCATTGTCGGTAGGGCCAACCGCTTGACAACCTCTATTGAGATGAGGTTCTTCTAGCTACCACTATCAATGATGAAGTGCAATGGGGTGCCTTTTACCCACATCTGTGAATGGAAGAGGCACTATCCTTCTTCTGGCTCGTCTGGTTCATCATCTTGGAGCTTGGTGGTAGCAACGGTGGCACTGGGTTCCACGTCAATGATCCGTATTCCCCTTTCTAGTTCTGAATTAGAGTCAGAACCTGAATTTGATTCAGAGACTTTCACTTCGGTCACCAATTACTGCTTTGAGTGGCAGTCAGCCGTGTTATGCCAAGGGCTCTTGTGGAAATCGCACCACTTCCTAGTATCTTTCTTTGTCTTTTCGGTGTCCTTCTTTGCTTAGGGCTTGGACTGGTTGTCCCGATACTATCCATATTTTCTTTGTCCTTTGTTCTATGGGTTAGGGCCGCCCTTTCCTGGATTTTGCTGTGACGGGTTCCCGGGCCCAAATTGCCTCGTCTTTTGTTTGAGCTTCTGCTCGATTTTGACGACATATCGGTAGGCCGTGCCCAAGGATGAGATGTTTAGAAATTACATTTTGGTCTGGATGTATTTATGCAGAGAACCATGATACTTGAGCACTAGATGTCGCTCTGAATCTTTGATACCCATCTTGGTGCACAAGGTATGGAAGATATTTGTGAACTCTGTCACTGCTTAGTCTCTTTCTTTTCGTAGTGTGGTCCATTTGGTATACAAGTCGTCATAACTTCCAACATGGTAGTATTGTTCCTTAATAACATCCCTGAAGGATTCCCAGGTGGTCATGACTGTAAATAACGAGGGTTCCTTTGTTTCCTTTTTCTCACAGAAAGTTTCCCACCAATATTTGACATGGGGAATGACTTTGAGGAGCGCAAAAGTAATCTTTTCTCTATTTGGAAAGTTATGTACAAAAAAATACCCCTCTAGTAGATTCAACCACTTGTCTACACCATCTGTGTCTATATGACCTTCAAATATAGGAATATCAAAGTTTATTTGTACCTTGAAGGGGGTGGTGCCTCCGCTCAAAGAATATGCGTCGCATGTTGGTAGCTGTCGAAGGATTTGTGTGAAACTATCCATCATCTCATTCCCCTGTTGAGTGAGGGATTCCTCAAGCAACAATTTGAAAACATCTCTTGTCCCATCATATTTATTTTATCCTGCCATGAGAGGTCGCTTGGGCGTGTGAGAGCTTTGGTCCTCAAGAGAAACAAGATTGAGACCCAATTATTTATACTCTGACCTCATTGGGGACATGCATTAAGATGACAAGGAGCAGACTTCTCTAATACCACTGATCTAGATTTTATGAGCATAACGAAATGACTACAGATTATTAACAGATGCTTAACATAGAATAATAGAGATACAGTAAAACTTGTTTTCTATTCAATAAGGAAATAAGTTGAATCTGTAAAATGCAGCAGAAAACAAGCTTGTTGGAGTGGTGGCGACTTATCTCTGAGAAGAGATGTGACGACTGCGCTCATTCATAAGAAGAAGATTACAATGAGGCTCTGAAGGAATTTTACAATAAACAGGAATGTCAAAAACCCTAGACATCAAAAAACCTAACCCTAGGAGATGAACCACCCAAATTCATGTCGGCCCCATTTGGGTAAGTTAGTACATCAACTTCCTGGGGTCGTAACTTTTGCATATGATCTCTGTTTGGGGTGCACAATAGCTCGTTGGAAAGGTATCATCGCATAAATTCATTTAGGGAGATCCTTGTAAATGTATCGTCGAGGAGATTCATTTAGGGGGATAAATTAGAGCCTTCGGCTATCATTGAGAAGCTCGATCCCAAAAAACCTTCATTTAGGCCCTCAAAATGGCCCTAGAAGTTAAAAACTGCTAAAAATAGTAAATTACCAAAATTGGCAGAAAATTGTTTTGAGACAGTTGGAAAAGGTGGGTGGCCACCGATATCCACCTAGATCATTATAATTTGAGAAGACAAGTTAGGTGGATGACTTCCTGCACCATATTCTTATCGAGGATGCTTGCACACACTTTTGTGAATGGAGCATTCTTCAGGCACTCCATAGAAACACGAGCTAGCCTAGAAGAAGCGATCATTACCAACTTATTTTCTTGGTGGCAGATGAAATTCAAAATGAAAATGGGAAGAAATTGAATTCAATTAATGGACAGTGCAAATGTGGAAACTTGGTTTATTCTAATATAGTGAGATCCTCGTCTTCATCCTCCTCTTGAATCTTTCCCTGTATTATATTTCTCTTAGAGGAGAGACCGCTCATAGACCAGTGGGCCTCATTTTCCCATGAAAGAAGGATACCAAGGGAAGGGATGAGGGATCGATTCTCTCTGAGTTGGAAGCTCTCTCCATCCATCTCCAAAATCCCTGAACTTCCTTCAAGCGCAAAACCCCAACCGACCTTCTTCATTCAAATTTATGTCTTTTAGTCATGATGAATAAAGGGTTGAAGTGCATGCCAACCAAAGCTTAAAAAAGTCTTATATCACTTTGCATGACTTCCCTTCATCCAAATATTCACAAGAAACCACATACTACCTTAGGCCTAGTAGAGCTCGGTCTTTCCCGTAAATCGTTTTGAAATAGCCTCCTCAAAGAGATGGCCTTGTCCAAATTCCTTCATGTTCAATCACGTTTTCTCCAAATCCCCAAACACCAGTGCTAATTCCTTTATCTTCAACCATTTTTATGCTCAATTGGAATATGTTGGGAGGAGGCATGTATTAATATATGTAATCTCAATTATTATTGTGATTAATGTCTACTACGTAACTTCCTAGGATTTAACGATCTTATAATAATGTTGTTATATTGTATAGTTGAATAACTACATAGGGTATATGTTTATGGAAGTATGCTACATTTTTTTATTTTACTTCTCATGGAATTAACTCGTCATGATGTAGGTTTAATGGCTCAACTGTTTTAGATTTGTGAATCCGAAGGCTATGCAATTTGCTACTTACTTTATATAGCTTGGAATGCTATATTTTTGAATCTAACAACAACGTGACTATGGCTCTACATACCAGTCCTCCAACCTCTATTCCCCTGGACAACGATGTAGTTTCAAGGGTTATTTATATCCAATCCATGTGGACTCAAAGCGTTGAATTTTGGTAAGTTAACCTCTGCACAAAAAAAAGTATTTCAATATGACATAATTTTAAACACTTACATATATGAACCCCAATACAACTAAATACCATGAGAAAAAATGAGACACGACGGATATCAAGACATCGGTAAAAGTCGATGGACATCTAAAATGAGTCAATTCATCTGAATCCTTGAATCCTTGAAAAACCAACAACGTATAGAGACAACCATAAAAAATTACTTGCAAAGTTTTGTACATGAATTGGATGCATATTTATGTTCACAAATGGCCCTTCAAATTCACTGTGCTTGAAATGGCCCTTCAATCCAATGGAAAGAGATCAAAGGTAAGCCAATCACCATGAGTATGAGACCAATTAAGACAATATGTTGATAAATGACATACTGAATAAATATGTCATGATAGATTATTCTTCTTTTATTTTGTGTGGATTTTCATTTTTTCAGCTTGGCTTCCTAACGAGGCCCAGTGTTCTATATGATGTGCATTGACGGTTTTCATAATGTCCTTTATGGTAGGGGATGAATAATATTGAGGATGGAAGGAATGTAAAAGTTATGCTGCAAATGGCTCAACAAAACCAGATCGAGGCACTACAGGAGAAGGTTGAAAAACTATGAAAGAATTTGGAATTCAGAGAGAATAAGTTGAAGACACACACCAACTTCAATTATCAGGCTATGTTTCTCCAGAGAAGATTGGACAAGTTGTGAAAAAGTTCCAAGGATCGGTATTACTATGAAAATACTTCCAAGGCTTGAAATTTGCATCCACATGAGTAGCATTCATTGGGAAATGCAAAAGGGAGTCCCAAAAATGAAAAAAGATGAAAGATAATCATCATAATATAGAACGCTTATGCAACACATGCAATGGAAAAAGTAGCAAGAAAAAGATGCAGAACATACTTCACAGAGTTTTCTATAAAAGACATATAATGAGTAGTAATACCTCTGAAGCTTTAATTCCCCACACTGAGATTTCATCAGAGAATGGATAAACATTTAGAAGCAGATAGGCTTGGAGTTGTTGTCGAATCGAAACAAGATATTGGTTCTAGTCTACACAGGGGTTGGGTGCAATGCCTTTGCTTTCTTGCACACATTATCAACTAGCTAATGTAAACCGTCATTTCATTCGACTTTAGTATGCTCCAACAAATACTACAATTATTAAACATGGCAGGGACTAGCTTCTATGAAACTATTGTACTTGTTTAAAATACTTTCAAATCCTATTAATATATCACTAATAGATTTTTTCAAATTTAAAAGCTAAGAGGATTCCAATTTGATTTTATTTAGTGGTATGTATTATGAAGTATACTCTTAAGCTAAAATAATTTTATGTTAAAAGGTATTGAATAATAAAATGTTTAGTAATTATTTTTTTCCAAAATGGAATTCATTAAGTGTGCAAACTTATTAAAATTCTAACTTGTATTCTTAAAGGAAATTATAAAGATTAGTTTATATATTTTTCCTTTTTTTGGTTCTATGATTTTGTTGAGACTATTTTAGAGCATGATTTTGATTTGGTGATTTAGGATATTTAAATTCTCAAATTCACTAGGGATATTAAATTGACATTTTTGCTTTTAAAACTTTGTAAATAAAGTTTTTACCAATTTTCTACTCAACGAGAGCTTTCAAATTGTACAAAAACACCTCAATCGACGTTTGTATCAAGGATTTATGCCTTCAAAATGTTGACCTATGATTTGATCATCATGGTACCAAGTGGAAACCATGCCACCTTGTTGATGCCTCAACAACCCCACTTGATTGAGGCCCCTCCTAAATGTTTTAAAAAAAAAAACCTTTTGATTGCTTCTCATTAACCATGTTCTCTTGGTTTTTGATCGTTGAGTATTTTTTGGTTGCATGGGTGATTCTTGTTCGACTACTTGTTGTTCTGGTACGCCTCATGTTCTAGTCGTGATTGAGTATGGAAATATTCTTGTTGGTTTTGTTTGTGTCGCAAGGGGTACTTGTTGCATGTGT
This sequence comes from Picea engelmannii, assembly GCA_009831015.1. NCBI lineage: Eukaryota > Viridiplantae > Streptophyta > Pinopsida > Pinales > Pinaceae > Picea > Picea engelmannii. The sequence continues at coordinate 448,857 of ML784376.1, read as the reverse complement.
CACAATTATATTTGTTTTTGCACCTTTTGGTTATTCAACTAACCTTCACTTATGAAAGTGTCATATATCATCACTTGGGTTGATTTTAGCACCTAAAATGCACATGATAGCTATGAATTATTTTTCAGAAAGAATTGGTACTTCTTCCAAGTACTCAGTACCAAGTTCTATATATTCCAGTTGGTTATTTTTGTAGAATAAAATATCTTAGCTACTGATGGATAACCTTAGTTTCAATTGGCAGCTTAAAATCCTTATAACACAAATGTCAAAAGAGTTGACAAAACTCAATTTGGGTAAAGTAGCGATAAGAATGAGGTTTGATATTTTATTAAATAGTGCTTTTGCGCATAATTGAGGGTACTGGTCAAAGTCAAATTTTTTCCTTTGAAGTAGGACTACTATAGGTTTTGTGAGAGTACAAGTCCAACACAATTGAAAAAACATGAATATGAGGTTTAAAAGTACAAAACCGTGCCCTGAGAATCTCCTGCCAATCAAGCCTCATTGCTTATGAATTTTTTTGAAATGCTACTGAATGGATTTATATGACCACTCATTGGAAATCCCTACCTATCCATTTTTCTTTGCAGAAAAATGGCATCTTGATCGGGTGTTGTGTGGGCAAGTTACAACTTTTCTAAGTTTGAAATGAATAAGTTACGCCAAACCTAAGGAAATTATTTCGCACCCCTCTACAAAGTAGGTACACAAACCAAGGTATCATGAAAAATAAAAGGAAAAGACACATGAATTCAAGGTTTCTATTGTGAAGTTTCGATGAAACTTGCACAGAGAACCTAACTAGTAGAAAATCACACAAAACTTGCGAAAGAAATAGATAGAGAGACAAGAATGCGAGAAAGAAAAAATAATTGTATTAACCATTATTCCACACTAGAAGAGTGAATAATTTACAATAGATGTAGGCTACATAAGTAAATAATGCACCATATTAGTGATCTAGAGAGATATGGACTCTTAGTGACAAAAATTGGAGTGAACTGCCACCTAGACCTAGTTAATTGGCTATGTAGTCATCAATTAACTAAATGATAGAAGTGGAGTGGAGAGAAACAAATATATTCCCATGATATGTGCCCTCCTTGCCTCATGCATGTGATATGCACCCTACTAGCCTCATGGATGTGATAAAGCCGAGGTTTCCATGCATGACTCTACTCCACTAGTCTAACTAAAGTGTAATTGAGTCAAGACCAACTAATCTAACTGAGACAAGACTAAAGAGGATGTAGAACCCTATCTTAGTGGGGAATATTCTCATCTATGAATGGCACCATCAACATTAGACTAGTAATTTAGGAAAAAGAATGGGTCCTGGAAAGAAGCCATGTTAGGTACCCATTTTACAAAGGCATATAATGAATGAACATTTAAAAAAAAGGAAAGAGGGAAAACCTCATGGGAACAATGCATAAAAACTGAAGAAAATATAATTTCTAGGTAGCAGTGTCCTTCACTCCAAGGAGACCTTGCAAATGTGCAAGTTTATGCTTGATGATGATTTTATTGAGGATGTAGATGTTTTTATGGATTTGATGAAGTATATTGACCAGTGATATGTACACATATATCCACATTCTCTTATTTGAAATAAGAAGATCCAAATATCCTTCATTCATGGCGATTTTTCAATACGAGTTCCATTCATCCTCTGCATAAGATTGAGGGTCATATGCTAGAACCATGTATAAATGCATGGGAATTACTAGTTCTATGGTTGTGAGTGCACGTGGATCTACCTCAAATTGGGATTTCTTCCTTATAATATCGGCATGATCATCCATAAGATAATCAATTATCGGTAGGACATATTGTGCCCACTTGGGTCTTTGATCTATATCATCATCTGCATACTCAATATCATTCGAATCTAATTCAGAAATCGGATCTGAATTTTGATCTAATTTGGAGGAGACATCATCTTGAATGTATGGAATAGGAGGATGTGCATAAGTCTCTTCATGTGGCTCCTGAGATGCATGCATGGGGTGTTCAGAAGTCTCTACAAGTGTCACTTGAGATGCATGTATGGCGCATGGAAAAGTATTTGCATGTGGCTCCTGATATGCATGCACGGGAGTCTATGCATTTGGCTCATGAGATGCATGCATGGCACATGCAGAAGTCTCTTCAAATTGAGAAGCTTGTTCTTTTGCTAGATTTTTTGTTGGATTTATCTTTTCTTTATCCTGAATATGACCTCCAATTTGGTCCATACTTCATTTGGAGTTGAGAGTGATATCACATGATACTTTATTTAAGGAGAAATTGACATGCAGATAATTCTGAAAGCCATATCTTATCTATTGAAAAGATTATTTTTCTCATCAACAGAATTGGGGTTTTCTTTTGTTGCCATGGTTATTTGATATAATCCTCTAATTCTGAGAAGAAGTAGAATCTTTGGATTCCACTCGAAATAATTGTGTGTCATAAGAAATGTTGACGAGGAAATTAATTCCATTCTTTTTTACCGCTTCAATCTTATGTACCTGCAAATGAGTGCTTGTGCATCTTCTTCATAGGAACCCGGATCTAATACCATGTGAGTTTTCGGTGAAACATATAAAAAGAAATTAGCTAGTATAAAACCACACAAATCTTGAGAGAGAGAGAGAGAGAGAGAGAGAGAGAGAGAGAGAGAGGGAGAGAGAGAGAGAGAGAAATAATAAAGAATTATATTAACCACTATTACACACTCGAAGAGTGAATAATTTATAATATATATAGGCTACATGAGTTACTAATGTGCCATAGTAGTGATCTAGAGAGATCTGGACACTCACTGGAAAAAATTGGAGTGAACTTCCACTTAGAGAGAGAGAGAGAGAGAGAGAGAGAGAGAGAGAGAGAGAGAGAGAGAGAGGAATGAGAAAAATAATAAAGAATTGTATTAATCACTATTCTACACTCTAAGAGTGAATAATTTACAATATATATAGGCTACATGAGTAACTAATGTTCCATAGTAGTGATCTAGAGAGATCTGGACACTCACTGGGAAAATTGGAGTGAACTGCCACTTATACCTAGTTAACTTGCCATGAAATCATTAGTTATGAATGACATGAGTGGAGTGGAGAGAAACACATGAATTCACATGATATGTTCCCTCTTTGCCTCATGCATGTGATATGCACCCCCTTGGCCTCATGCATGTGATAAAACTGAGGTTTCCATGCATGAATCTACTCCACTCATCAAATTGAAGTGTAACTAAGTCAAGACCAACTAATCTAAATAAAGTGTAACTGAGACAAGACTGAAGAGGATGAAACACCCTATTTTAGTGGGGAATATTCTCAATGAGGAGAATATTCTCATCTATGAATGGAACCCTCAACATTAGAATAATAAAATTAGGAAAAAATGGGTGTGAGTGTGAAATATCTCCAATATATATGGCACCTATCATCTATTGCTTAAAAGGGGCACATGAAACAAATCATAAAATGGGCACATAATCTTATGATACACATAAGGCAATTTTGGGTAAGTGTGCATGAGGTGGCACATGAGGCATGCTTTAAAGGGTGTACGTATCACATAAGGCGGGGGAATATAAAGCAACATGTTACCATATCTTACACCTCATGTTATTTACCATGTCTTGAACCTTACCTTATTTAAACATATATTGGACCTTATCATAAATCTTGTGTGACATGTGTCATATCTTATCTTAAATATTATGTGACAAGTATTAAACTCAAACATTAAAACTCGTGTGAAACATATATCAGACCTTATCTTAAATCTTGTGTAAAACGTGTATCGAGATCAAACATAAATCTAGTGTGAAACATATATCGGTACTTATTTTAAATCTTGTGTGAAAAGTGTATTAGACTAAAACATTTTTGGAAATGTAATCCACCAGGGTTACTGACCAGATAAAATGTGAACCGTCAAGTGTGTACGAAGAGTCATCGAGACTCTAAGAGACCTTGGATGACAAATCCAACGGTCACGTCGATGTATTTATATATGTATCATATTATGGAGATATGTACATCAATGTGACATAAATATAAGTGTGTAGTACATATATTCATTAATATGATATAGATATAAATACATTGATGTGACCATTGGATTCGTCTTCCAAGGTCTTTTGGACTCTCAATGACTCTTTGTACACACTTGACGGTTCACATTTCATCTGTTCAGTAAACCTAATGGATTATGTGTCCAACATTTCCCCCTTAATATGAAGGGGTGTATGTGAGTACAAGGTGAGAGTTGAAATCTGAAAGTGGGAAACTGAAATCTAGAAGTGTGCAACTGCTAATGGTTGAATGTTCTCTCTAAATACGGTGGTTTCAGGATGAACAAAAATCGAATGGTGATGGTGTTTTAATGAGGACTACAAACCAATATGATGGTTTAATGATGGCCACAAACTTTGGAACCCTTCTCCAGGCTCAATGGTTCCTAGAACCTAAGTTAGCTAGAAGTTGGAAGCTGGTGTATTTTTATAATCTGAAGTACTCTCGAATGCTAGTTTAAATATGACCATAAACTATGATGTAGAAGAAGTTGAAAGTCTTCTACCAAGTGGAGGTTTAAGGGAAACCACAAGACAATCATTCTCACTTGTTGCTATTCGATTGATAAGACTTTGAAACTTGAAGCTTGACTACAATTGTTGATGTTGATCTCCCCTGCCAGGTAGTGATAAGATGTGAATCCTTTATCTGCAAGATATGCCAATACCCAAGAATGAATTCGATGGTATGACCATATTTTCTTGGCTATTGATGACCATATAGATATTTTCTTGGCTATTGATGACCATATAGATATTTTCTTGGCTATTGATGACCATTGCCAAGAAGTCATCCACCCATAGTGGTTCTTTACTCTTGCAGTTTTCTTGCTATTAGAATTCTTTTTGAAAGGATGATTGTGCTTTCCATAATGCTCACAAGGATGAATATAGAATCATCGATCTTCCATGTGTCCAACTTGTTGACAATGTTGGCATTGCAGGATTTTCTCTTGAATTGGAGCAGGTGCATATGGACTTTCTTGAAGGATTCCAACACTCTGGAACTGGATCAGTTTGGTGTAATATGGATTGTGAAAGGTGACATCCTTTTCATATCCAATACTAGTTATTTGCTTGTTCTGCCTAATTTATTCCCAAGGTATGATGATCCACTTGGAAAGAGGAAGTTGATCTGTACTTTAATCTGGAGTTGTCTCATTGAGTTGTTGTTGTGCTAGCTGTCGATGTGAATTGACATCATCATCTTCATCATCTTCAAAAAGAGGGTTCTGAACATGGATTAGTTCAGATTATTGTCGAAGATTCTTTCTCTCAAGTGCATCATGAAGAAGTCGATGTTGAGTTTGAAGTACTTCTTGTTTGGCTTACGAAACTTGCAAACAGGTCAGAACATACTGCATATTTGTTTTGTCAGTGGTGAATGTATTTAAAGATAGAAATAGACGTCAATGTTTTCTTGCAACTCCACCCATAATTACACTTTATAATCATACTAAAAATGGAAAGAAACAAATGGAGGGTGTCGACTTCTACCGAAAATGCACTCGTTTACAAAAACACAACTAAACTTACAAGGAGACTATTTGCAAGTATACCTTGATTCTAGAGTTGAATAGATTTTGAATGTGTCATCAATGTGTTGAGTGTTGGTATCTATGATAAGTGCCTCTTCTCAAGTGCACCAGGCCTAAGTTCTTAAGGCTTTGAGATCGATATATCAACAACAATATTAAATTTCATTTCAATTGTTTAGGCACAAGATCACAACATACCATGTGGGGACTTGAAAAAAGTGATTGGAGTTATCAACATTGTAGACCTGGAACATGTAATGCCACTTGAAATGACTAGAAATGATAATGCATTGAATCCACCATAGACAGTTGCATCAAGATTTTCTCAAGCTAGTGCGATGGACACAATTTCATCTAGTAGATGGTAGTCTAGATGACTTTTAGGCATTGAACATAATTCTATGGGTTTAGTGAGGGAAATAACATTGTCTTACAATCTTAAACCCAAATTAATGTAGAGAAGAATACCTACAATGAAAAAGAGTATAGTTTTGATGATTGTGAAATAAATAATTACATGAACACTTCTATAGATACTACCATAGATTGGCCAACTATACTGCTACGTAATATTGTAGTTGAAACTCGTCTTGGAAATAAATATGACAGTGAATCAAAGCCTACAATGAGTGTGGAAAAACAAAAGTACCTCACACGTACTTCTATTGGAGACTGAGTGATATATTCTACATAAAGGTATCCTCACATGTCAGTGCACCATTGGGAGTGATAACATCCAATTATCTTCTCATTGACCAATTTCCTCCAGAGCATGAAAATATTCATAGCCGTAACACTTCCTAATTATTCCATATCTGAGATGGGTTTTCTTTACAAGATTGAAGACATGAGTTTGATTAGTAGAATTAGTAAAAAATGCGTTATTATGCTTGGACCTAGAGGCGTGTGAGGGTTTCACGAATGGAATTGAGCGAACATTTAATAACCATAATTCAATGTTCCTTTACATGATTCGTTGTACAGGACAAGAGCATCTATATCCTCGTTATCCAACTAGTAATTGGATGAAATGTTGCTTCTCCATAGAATTGAAAGATTGTTGATTATAAAACCCTAGAAAGGTTTAAATTCTTCAGTGGGTGTTGTGACCGAAGAGTTAAAATTGTGTGTTGTTCAAATCATGAATTGTGTTGAAAAATACCATCGTCTTCCTTATATTTTCAATGAAAATCCAGGAAGCACTACAAGTTAACATTCATATGGGATGTCCTTCCTTCACAACTTCGATCCTACATACATTGGTATTTACTTAGAAAGTGGTCCTTGAATATGCTGTTATCATCGATGACAGGCCCCTGACATTGATCATTCATTAGTGCCAAGCAGTAAGAATAATTTTGTAGCAAAATTGACCCCCTAAGTCTCACTTAGGATGGTGGGATGTCATAATTTCCTCTTCTTCTACTTTCTTCATTTCGAGCGATACACCCCATAAATGGATTCTACTCATCAAGATATTTCCAATGACTGTAACCTTTTCCAAACCTAAGCCTGATATCTAGATTTATGAACTCTCAACATTTTTCAACCTTCTTCCATGTGGCATCCACGTGGCTACTTGTGACTCACGCATACGATGTGGCACTGACATGGTGCCTACCACTTGGATCATCGACTCAACAGTTCCAATTTCTTGGAACCCTTCCTCATCATCATTGGGGTTGTCTTTATCTCATAGAGACATAAGTCATCCTTCACCCCAAGTTCCAACGACGAACTCAGATGAGTCCAATCTTCATATCTGACAACTATCGGGTCTTAACTTCCAATGAATCTGATTGAGTTGGTGCCTCCAATTTGCATGATCATTAATGTTCATTCTTTGAAACTCTTCTAAGGAAACTAGGTGGGACCTATGTTAGTCTATGACTGAGATTCTATATTTCTCGTTCATCAATCAACAACCCTTGTCTAACCTTGTAAAGGTTCTTCTTCATCATTGAAGTGCACTCACTTCGACTTCAAGGCCTACTCTCAACCCCTTGATCGTGACTATCTCTTAGACATATCTTATGATGATCACAACACCTTCATCAACGGTTAGGATCTAACCCTCGGGTTCTAACTGGGTGGTGGTTAGTGTTCTTGTTCCCCCTTTTCATGGCAAGTTAAAAGTGATCCAATGAAAATGATCTTCTCGAACCTCTTCTGACAGATCAACGAATCCCCTGTATTTCGTTATCGTTGGCTCAATTTTTCTGTCTCCTCTTCAAGAATGTCTATTTCTTTTCTTTCGATGAAACTAGGCTCAACATCAATGACCCATGTTTTTTCCTTTCTATCCTCTACCCAACCAACTGCTCTTACGCTCTTAGACCTTTCTTCATCAAAATGGATCTCGTAGATATAACAGTGAGGATATATTATCCCATTTATCTAAGGACTATGGACTCTCTTCATCATCAGATTTACCCAATCTGACTCTTAATAATTTTCAAGGACTTTGTACCTGATGAATGGATCATATACATTCACTGCACCGAACCAATGATTAAGAGTCATTTTGACTCAAAGAATTAGGGTTTTTCACTAGAAGACTGTCCGACTCAGAACTTAGTCAAATTCTAGGTTCTAACAGGCCAACACCCTTTGGTTTCCAAATCCTCAAGGGTTCATAAAATTCTCTAAGACTATCATCATTCTTTCGACTTCATCGTAAATGAATTTCTTTCATATCTTGCAAGATTTCCACTTAAGGATAGGAGATTCTATAAGGACTTGGGGCTCCAAACTCCACCCCAAACTTCATTGATGTAGGGATACCCTCTTCATTTCCCCAATGAAGTTTTTTTCCATATCCTACAAAATTTCCTCTCAAGCAATAAGATTTCTAGGAATACACAACACTACATAATGTTAACTTGACTTCATGAATTTAACAGATTAATGATGAAAATAAAAGTATACATTCCTTTTTACTCAGAAATTTCAATTCATACATTCACAAGCATTCATATTTTCCAACTAAACTGGAAACCACACATTTACATTATTATTAGGCAACAAAGAAGCTATATTTAACACTTATTTGTTCAAGGAGTATATCAGTAACCAATTGAGTGAGGGTAACACCTTTCCTCCCAACCTTAGGCCATACTGCATGATGCCTTCCTACAGTATGCCATGCCCATGCCAATCCATGATATCACAATGGAATGATTTACTTGGTCTTCAAGTGTAGATGATCCAAGAAGGTTACTCTCATTCCTTCGCTGACAACAATTTTTTTTTCTCCCTTCCCAGTGAGCTCAGGGCTTCCACATGTTTATAAAGTGGATTTCTTCTGCACAAGGGAGTCCCTTCTCTGCTATATAGTCCCTCAATGACCTTCCCTTATCAGTGCCAATTTCTGTCCAGTGAGTACCAAGCTGTGACCCTTTATTTCTCTAGTCTGGATCCATGTCTTCTCTATTTCAGGGTATCATAATCAAATTGGACAAGCTTCCTATTTTCCTCAATGAAATCTCTCCACTTTCTTCTCTTCGATCTGGGCCAATG
>ML784376.1:401774-425984 GCA_009831015.1 Picea engelmannii | reverse complement strand
GGTAACTTCCCCACAACTTGACGATTTTTGTCCTTTCGAGGAGATCTCACTTGTATAGTGTGCCCTGCACAAAATAATTGATATTAAATTCTGGAACTCACATAAAAAATACTACAGACTGTCCATGATCCAATGAAACTATTCCCACTCAATTTGGATACTCTAGGAAGAAGTTATGAGTGTTTTACCTAGAACACCTTCTTGAGACTAGTCAATATGACTAGTCAAATACCCTATCTTACACATGGTGTATCTACAAATTTAAGATGACCCAGAAGCTGAAATTTTTACCACAGACACTTTACTAATTTATGTAAATATCCTCTAGAGTTTAGGGTCTGAAACGTTACAGAGAAGTTTTTATAGTGAAAATTCCACAATGACTCAGTTCAGGATGATTCCAAAACCCTATCTTGTACAGGATGTATCTCCGAAATTATAAGGCCTCGGGAGCTCAATTTTGAACCCAACATACCTTGATCCATCTACTAAATATCCTCCAATCCATTCCTTCTGAAACATTGTAGAAAAAATGTTATAGCTAAAATTGCAATGTGTCTCATATGTAGCAGCGAAACCCCAAGACCTTGAGCTTTGATACCATATGTTAAGAACCAAATATCAATATAGCATAGAAAAAACTCAGAAAAAGAACTCAACGCATTGAAAAAGAGATAATTTCAGATAATAAGACTCTTCGAGGGGGCAACCTCCTTTTACCCCACTTAAATGTTCAAGTATAAGATGATTCAAAATGAAAATGTCTCCTTGGTATATATAGGAGACTAGGAGGTATAATTACAACTAATGGACTAAAGATGACATAAATAAAATAACATTACTAATATAATATGCCCCAATTAAGGGGTAATGAGCCAATATTAGGGCTTAACAAACACCCTCAAAAGAAATTTGACAAGGGAAATACTCAGAGAGCTTCCTCTCCTTTATGTCTGAAATACTCAGAGAGCTTCCTCTCCTTTAGATTTGATCCATGGTGACCTCATGGGACCTTTTCCTCATCCATCAATAAGAAAATCAAGGTACATGTTCATTTTTTTTGATGATTTCTCACTCTTTGCATTGATTTTCTTTCTTAGGAAAAAATCACAGGTCTTTCAACACCTCAAAGATTTCAAAGCCCTTGTTGAGACACAGTTAGGAAAGAAAATAAAAAATCTCCAAATTGATAACAGGGGAGAGTATGTCAACCATGATATATAAAATCTTTGTCACGAGGCAGGGATTCAGTTGCAACACATGGTTCCTTATACTCCACAATGAAACATAGGTGCTGAGTGGAAAAATAGATCTCTAAAAGAGATGGCATCTTGAATGCTACATGCAAAGTCACTTCCACAGAGATTATGGGACGAAACACTTAATTGTGAAACCTACATCCAAAAAATATGTCCCCATAGATCTATCAAGGATAAGACCCCCTATGAGGCTTGGAGCTGTTATAGCAAGATTTGCCTCACCATTGCTATCTTGCATAGAGGGCCTTTTTCCATTTCCATATGCAGATTTATCATCCCTTTTTGATAAATCCAAAGCTAAAAATAAACATTTTTTCACATATATGCACCCTATCAACTATACAAAAAGAGTATACGCAGGCTGCTCCACTACATCCTGTGCACATCGGGATTTGTTCCAGAAAATAAAAAAATGGAGTCAGGTTTCCATGTCACGACAAGAGATCTCTGATCCTTGACCTTCCATATACTGGAAACATTCCGACTCGACCCTTCAGTTTCATTGTGAAGGGTATAAGAGCATAATTTTGAGCCATGGAAAAGAGGAGAAAACATTCAACTTTGAGGGAAAAGTTACTTTGGAGAAATTACTTCATATTAAGTCTACATCCCTTTGTACCTCAAGTCTGAACACAATGTTCAACCCACAAGCTCTTTCCCTATTGTTGAGAGAACCTCATCGTCTCTCTCCTTTGAGCTTGCCTTTGGTGGAGGATTGAAGTGGTGGAGGCCCAGTTGGAAGGAACTTGGTTCCCTGGTTTCGAACTGTGTCGACATGGAAGTCTGTAATATTGACACTTCTGTTGATCAATTATTAATAGAAATACTCCTTTCCCGTCCTATTCGTATCATGCAAATATATGATTATTATCCATGAGAATGTTTGTAATGTTTATTAATGGATTATGCTATCGGATGTGCTAACCCCTTTACATTATCACTATATGCTTGCTTTTCTTGTTTTTTGGGAACTTATTGCAGGTATAAAGTTTTGGGTCGAAGTGCTCAATGATGGAACATCATCAATCATTGGACCGAGGTAGCCATCTTTCTTATCTTGCACATTAGTTTATATAACATACAATGGAATTGAGTTGATTTCTGCAGTCATACCTATCTGTTGTGGTTTACCCTTGGCCATAGAGAGTTTTTCCCTCGTAACAGAAATGGCGACTCCACTGGGGAGAGATATTCCTTCTAAGGGTTGAAGTGTTTTTTCTTCTTGCATTGTTCTTTTTCCTTTGTGTTTCCTGTCGTATCATTGCTTGACAGATTCTGTTCACTTTGAGTCTGAGTTTTCATCCTTTTTTCCCTTGCCTGGCCTTGTTTTAAAGCCTGTACGCTCCTTTTTCCTTGACAGTCACGTACACACACATTCTGCCTCTCTGCAAGCTGCGTATATACGCACTATTCTCCTGAACAATCACATATACCACTTTTCCTTTCTTGTTTTCTTGGTTTAGTAACTGTTGGGTGATTTTTGATGTTTGCTAAGCCTTCTTAGGTCTTTGTAGTTCCTGTTAAGCTTCTCTGGGTTGACAAGAAGCCTGTTAGGAGTTGAATTTATGGGTGTAGTCTTTCTCATTGTTTTTTCATTTTTTATTTTTCCTTGAACCCTGGGCTGTTTGCTTGGCTGCTTGGTATTCTGCTTGAGTTATTTCGTTTATACATAGTAGAATTTTTATATCAGGCTACTTCTCAGTCCATGCATTTTCTTTATGATATATTGCAAATAAAAAAAATAGGCATTTTTCATTGGTTAACATTTTTTTCTTTGAACCTTTATCATTAGCTTATTACATTTAGTGAAATATTGCATTTTACTTCTGAATTGCAGAGTTGAAATTGAAAATTGCACTGTTTTTATTAGCATATCATTCATTGAAAAGTTAAAGGTAGACTTTGCATTATATTCATATTTATCTTTTGCAGAGTCATAACATCATGAGTTTTTCTTCCATACCCTTTTGATTAATCATGGCCAATAAAATTTACGCTTTAAACTAAAATTGATTAGTCATGATCTTATTTTTAGGGTGCACAAACTAGTCTAGGATTTAGTGCCTTGGAATAAGATTTTGTGAGTAAACTTCTCCAAGGAAATTAAATAAACACATGTGTCTGAGATAGGGAGTTGAGAATTCCATTGTATAATTGGTAATATCAGGAGGCTCTGCTCACACTAGAGTTAATCACGAGGTTGCGCGAAGTTAGTTGAAGGGATAACCCCTGGATACTCACCTAGCGTTAGAGATATTTCTGCGGATTTATTAATATTTGGGGATCTTGCTAGTACCCATACCTCTATGAGAGGTAGTGATTTCAAGGTTTCTGGATTTTCTACCCTACCCATACGGTGATCCAAACTTACGACTACTCGCTTGTGCATTGGTTATACAATGGTTTATTAGTTTCTTGACTTAGTTATCTCATAGGTTATTTCGAGGGGTTATTCTACTTGTACCCTGGGTCAGATAGGGGTCGGAAAACACACAACCTTTATGGAGGATTACCTCTCCAGGGGGGATCTGACCGGTTGGTTGTTAAGTCCACGAGGGCCCCTATAAATGATTATGTTACCTCCAAACTTTAGCAGGGAGTCTCAAGTCCCTTTTCGATGAGGCATACCTTCTTTAGTGAGGGAGGCCACTCAACAACTTTATTCCGTTTGCATGCATATTGGCTGTTTGACGTTTTGGTATGCCCTTTGACTACTAGTTTGCCTTAGGATATATTTGTATTTTTTAGAGTCATAAGTCATCATGGAGTCGAACCAACTTCCTCGCCGGTCCCGTTGGTTGCTATAGTTACCACCAGATTTCGGGTTCTAGCCTTCTAAAAGGCATAGAGTTTGTAGAAGTGGTACAGACACATCCACCTTTCAGACTTGTGGTACCACAAGGATGAGTACTGAGTCTAGTCTTCATAAAACTGGGAGTTCTTTGACTCCCATACCCATTGTAGTTAATGGCACCCCTTTGACTCCTGCAATGGCTACAATTGCAGTGTCAGAGGCTTATACTAGCACTATGGCTCAGCTTGTAGTTAATGCTTCATCTCTTGCCTCGAACCCTTTTGGGGGTTTCAGTCACTCGTCAGGTTACAATGTTCAGGCCATCCCTATGGCTTCTAGTCCATTTTCTTATGGTATGCCTAACTTCACGTCATAGTTTTCAACTGCCATCCCAACTGCTGGCCCCAACACTAGCCTTGGAATTGGGGTCACTACACCTCCTTACACTCCTTTTCCATTTGGTGTTTATCATATCCCCCAAATGAATCCTAATTTAGGAAGTGTCCCTTTTCTTAACCCCGGGTCTAATCCTTCTACAACTGGATGGAACAACCCAGCTGGCGAACAAGTTCCGCCTTACATCCCTACCTCCTCGGTGCCGATTCTGACCAATACTTTTGGCATGACAAATCCACTTCAGTCCTCCAGGTTCACACCTGGAGGAGTTTAGTCTTACACTTTAGGAAACCCCCAACCCGGATCCAATCCGGTTGGGGGAAATTTTCAAAACCCCCAGCTCGGATCTAATCCGACCGGGGGTAATTTTCATAATCCTTATTAGAACATTCCTGCTGGAATGATTCCCAACCCATATTATATGAATCAGCCCGGAGGAGGTCCTTATAATTCTGGATAGGGTTTTGGTCCTTACCAGAATCCTAGATGGAATGCAGTTCCTAACACACAATCTTTCGTGGGAAGGTGGGGCCAGATGTTGCAACCCCATCTCCCTTTTCTGGCCATGCTTAATTTGCCATACTTGTCTAAGTTAATGAATGACCCGGTGAGTCATGATCCCACATGGCCCCCTATCCCAACCAAAATTTTGTCAGACATTCCAAATTTTGAAGGTAAGAATGGAGAGGACCCTCGTGATCACGTCACTATTCACCTTTGGTGCTCATCGAATTATTTGAACCATGATTCTATTAGATTACGATTGTTTCAACATACTCTCATTGGAGTTGCATCGCAATGGTATATTGAGCATAGATGATTTTAGGGGCTAAATTTCATTCATGGGCTAATTTTCCATGGCTTTTCCAAAAAAAAGATTCGCTATTCTAAAAATGATTCGCCCAAATTCTATAGGATGGAATTATTTTACCTTAAAATGGCCAAAAAATTATACAAATTATATAAAATCCTTAGAAATTTGAATATTTTTACAAAAATATCGCAAACATTTTATAGTTTGCATATGAAGGATTAGTAAGATTTGCCAAGGTTTCTACATTTTAAAATTAATTTCCGTTCTTAAAATCATCCCTGATATTGAGATACCTAGGGGGACATATGGGTCATCCCATTAGTTGGTGCTATCCTTTCTCAGCCACTTTCAATTACCTATTCACTACAATACTAGCCTTGAAATTTTGTCAACTCTATGCCAGGGTACCGACACCCACATATCAGACCATATCCAGGAATGGTGTAGACGGAGGTGGTTGATTAAGAATCCTATACCCCTGACCTTTCTTCTAGAATAGTTCCTAAAGTCTTTGCACACTCCTATATTGAAGGACGTTTCTACTTCCGGGGTCTTCAACAAGGAATAAGCTATCTTTAGAGGCCAACAACTTGATTTGATATACACTTAGTATGGGATGTTATATCACCTTCTTCTAGATGCACTGTGGAAAAATCATGATCCTAGATAGAATCCCAGACCTCATACCGATGGAATTGTAGGGCCTTCCAATGTAAAGTCCACAGACTCGGCAACAAAGTCTGCTAGAGGATCATCTTCATCTACATCCTCCAAACCCACCCAATCGATGAATTTACATTTCGTGCAATCGTCGAAGAACCCAAATGGTGACCATCAACTAGACGAGAATAAAAGGAAAGGTTGAAACAATTGTAAGGTTTGAAAGAATAATAATAAAACCAAGGACAAGGATAATAATGGGAAATAGAATGACAATGTTGGAGAGCGAAAGAAAGAGAAATGTAAGGTGAAGTTTCCTTGTAAACTTTGTACCGATGACCACCTTACACATTTATGCCCCAAACTCGCAGAGGCTACGAGGCTTTTAAATATACTGCCCACTGTGCTAAAGAATCCATTCCCACACAACCAACACTTAGCCTCGAGCTCTTCGAATGCTAGAAATGCATTTGGTGGAAGTCAAAACCCACAGTCACAAGATGGCGACCGTGTTTGTATCAATATGGTTGATGCGAAAATAGATATAGCCACTCACTCTCGAGATTATAGCTCTTCAAAATCTAGTACCAGTCTAGAAGCTCCTCCTCCCCCTCCGGAGACAAACTTACATATTGAGAAACCAGAGTCACTGCCACGTATTTCGAAAGGAGTACTTAAGCGCTCTACCCACAACCCTAATGCTAGAGCCGCTCAAAACTACTCTATTGTTGAGGATCTGGGCCAAAACCCTTGCGCGATGTCGGCTTTGGAGGTACTCCAGACATGTCCATCACAAAGGAATGACTTACTCTCTGCCTTAGGAGCTCTATAACCTAGTGGCTCGAAAGTTATCAAGTTTGACGTCATGGATGTGAAGCCTCGCTTACCCTACCATGTGGCTTTCCAAATCCACGTGGAGTATTCCAAGTATACTATCAAACGAGCAGTCGTTGATGAAGGTGTTGCCACTTGCGTGATGTCCCTGGTCTGTTGAAAAGATCTCGGTTCTCCAACCCTTTCTAAGTCATCGAACATGTTGACTGCATTCGACGGTCATTCCTTCCACCCTCATGGTATTCTCCCCACCTTTCTAGTCCAGTTAGGTGGGAAGACAGTAGAGGTGGAGATAGAGGTAGTTGATGCACCTCTCGATTATAACCTGTTACTAGGTCACAATTGGACCTATGCTATGGTCACTGTCGTATCGTCTTTCTTCCGTGTACTGTGTTTTCCTCATCAAGGGGAGATCGTGACTATTGACCAATTATCCTTTGCATACTCTAGTCCTAAGGCATCTATTGGACCGTCGATCCCTCTGATCAACAATTCTTAGCCGACAAATGAGAATATCGATGTCAAAATGTGTTCTTCCCTCATCAGTAATTTCGAATTATCGGCACCGATTCACCATGTTTACACCATGTCTAGTAAGCCTGCTTCTACAGGGAGGTCCATTCCTTTTTCCACTTCCCATTTTAGTGATCCATGGACCCTACCTTCTCTGACTTCGTCATGTGAAGGAAACTTGCATGATGGCATGGATATGACACTATCAACAACGAATATTGCGTATCAAGTTGTTCTTGACTCTTCCGTCGATCCTAATCTTGTTACCTTGCAAACGAACGAGGAGGATCATGTTCTTAGGCCTGTATGGGCCACATCGTTATCTTGTTCGCATGATTTCCTAGATGAGACTTTACCTTCGAACAAATCCATCCTCGAAGCCATGAACGGTTCCGAGATACCTTGGGATGACATGCATCATCGATCATATTTTCTCCCAAGTATTGAAAGAATCGAGAAAGATGACTTTCGATCTACCCTGAGTGAGATAGTCGGTCATGATGTAGTTCAACTTGATATGCATGACATTTATGATGAAGGAAATATGGTGAGTATTTCTCCTACCATCTTGATCGATATCTCTCTTAACCCTGGCAATATTGATAACGTAAATATAGGTCCAAAATGTTCACCAGAAGAAATTTTGATCTACACTGATCTCTTCAAGGAATTTCCAGATGTATTTTCTTGGTCATACGAAGAGATTCTATGGATCGACCCTCGGATTTTCGAACATGAGATTAGAACTTACCCAGATGCTAAACCTGTTCGACAACCTCTTAGAGCTGTGAATCCTAGGAAGGCCCTTGCTATTAAGGCAGAGGTGGAGAAGCTTCTTAACGTTGAATTCATCTACTCAGTTCCCTTGACCAAATGGGTATCCAATCCCATTCCTGTGAATAAAAAGCAAGGAACCATCCGTGTGTGTATGGACTTTTGCAAACTGAACAAGGATTTTCCTAAAGATAACTTCCCCATGCCTTTCATTGATCAAATTTTCGATGAGTGTGCGGGAAGCGAGATATTCTCTTTTATGGATGGATTTTCAGGCTATAACCAAATCTAGATCAAACCCGAGGACCAACACAAGATGACATTTATATGTCCTTGGGGTACTTTTGCATACCGGAAAATGCCTTTTGGCCTTAAAAATACCATAGCAACCTTCCAACATGCCATGAATTTTGCTTTTCATGATCTCAAGCACATAGTCAAAGCCTACCTGGATGATCTTGCTGCTCACTCTCGCAAGAGAGTGGATCATTTTATACACCTTCGACTAGTTTTTGAAAGATGTCGTTCTTATAGAATATGGATAAACCCTCATAAATGCATCTTTTGCATTAATTCTAGTCGTCTCTTAGGATTTTTAGTTTCCAAGACTAGGATCATGGTAGATCCTCTTAAGGTTGAGGCAATACTTCAGTTTCCTCCCCCACGCACAATTAGATAGCTTCAAGGTTTATAGCGAAAAGCTAACTTTCTACGTCGATTCATAATGAATTATGCCAATATTACTAAGGTTTTCATGCACCTCTTGAAGAAAGGCACCCCCTGTATCTAGGATGAGCGAGCCTAGGAGTCTTTCGACACTTTGAAGAAAGCCTTGGTATCGACCCCTCTGTTGAAATCTCCTGATTACAGTAGAGATTACTTGTTGTATATTTCCGCGTCGACAGAGACGATTGGTATGGTTCTAGTTCAGGAGGATGATGAGCTCCATGAGCACGTCATCTACTATATCAGTCAAAATTTAGTTGTTCCTGAGCTTAATTACTCTCATGTTGAAAGACTATCTTTGGCTGTCGTTCAGGCAGTCCAACACTTACATCACTATATATTGCTTTGCAAGACTACGGTGGTGGCCGATGTCAATCCGTTTCAATATGTCCTTACTAGACGTATCATTGGGGGAAAATATAATAAATGGATTGTCATCTTACAAGAATTGATCTCGACTTCTCTTTGGCCAAGTCCAAGAAATCACTAGTTTTTGTAGAGTTAATATCCAATCTTCCACGATTAGACGAGGATGTTATCCATGTTGATTCATTTGCAGGCGAACACGTTTTCCTTGTCTCGTCATCTGATCCCTAGTATGGAGACATTGTTTTATATATTCAAACCTTGAAGTTCGCTCAACATCTCTCGCGAGATGATCGACGACGTGTTAGATACCAAGCCAAAAAGTATACCATCATCGACAACACTTTGTATCGCCAGGGAGTAGATAATATCTTGCATCGTTGCTTAATGCACGAGGAAGCTGAGTCAATCCTAAACGATTACCACAAAGGGGCTTGTGGTGGTCACCTATCCGGGCTTCGACAACCCAAAAAATCTTGCGAGCCAGTTATTTCTAGCCCACTATATTTAAAGATTGTATCGAAACAATTAAGAAGTATCACCCCTGCCAGGTGTTCACTCAGAAAATGCGCTCGCATCTAGCCCCTCTTTACCCAGTCATCACCATCGGTCCCTTCACCAAGTGGGGGCTAGATTTCATCGATTTCAACCCAACTTCGACTGGGGGGCATCAACACATTATCGTGGCCGTCGAATACTTTACTAAGTGGTCTGAGGCCATGCCTACTGCAAAATCTGATGGGAATAATGTAACCTTCTTCATGTTCAACCAAATTATCGCCTGGTTCGGTATCCCGAGTGAGATTGTCATTGATCATGATAGTCACTTTCAGAATGAAAAGATGGTAGAACTAGCATCTAAGTTGGGTTTTAGACGCGATCATTCATTCCCTTATTACAACCAGGAAAATGGGCAAGTAGAGGCTATCAACAAGTCTCTCAAGACCATTTTGCAAAAAATTGTCAGTCGGAGTAATTCCAGCTGGCACATCATGCTATATCCCATGCTTTGGGCATATCAAACCTTGGTTAAGACTACCACCTATTTTCCCCCTTTTCAATTAGTGCACAACGTGGGTTCGATCCTTCCTGTTGAATGCGGAATCCCTTCTCTCAAGTTGGTAGTCGAGATCCTACCCGACATGTCAAATTTAGAGTGATGCCTTGTGCACCTAGAGAGTCTTGACGAGCAGCGTCGAGACGCCTTTACGACTATCGATTCAAACAAAAAATGTGTCAAGTTTCAGTACAAAAAGTCTGTTTGTCCCCGATTGTATACCGAGGATGACTTGGTCCTATTGTATGATCAAGCCAAAAAACCGCTAGGGGTAGGAAAGTTTAAACCCATGTGACATGGTCCTTACATTGTGCGATGTGTCCTAGAAAAAGGAGCCTACAAATTAGAAGATTATGAAGGGAATAAGTTGGCTGAGCCCATAAATGGGCTCTACTTGAAAAGGTACTACGCTTGAGCCCTAGGATTGGCTAGAACTCTTTGTATACTAATGTAAATTTAGTGTATATACATCTTTTTTCTCCTTTTCTTTTTTCTTTAGATTGCTCATCAAGTTTTCCCTTTGTTGGCAGATGTCAATGGAGTCTTCGGTCTACCTAGGATTTGCAGACAGAGCCAGTCATCATACATGGAACTTGGCTTCTGCCGCTTGGGTGGTTTACTCACCCAAGGGTCTACTGGTGTCTTCAGGTGGCGCATGCCTAGGTCCATCCATGAATAATGTGGTCAAATATAGTGCCTTCATAGAACATTTGCGCGATTCTATATCACATGGAATTCGCTCTTTAGAAGTTTTCCTGGATTCCCAGTTAATAGTATGTCAGTTGAATGGCCATTACCACATGCGTGGTCCTACTTAACTCTGTCGATTTCTACGGGTACATCTTTTAGAACGACAACTTGATTTTATTACATATTATCACATTCCTAAGAGTTCTAATCATGTATCTGATGCCTATGCTAACTATGCTTTAGATTGGCATTTGTCACATTAATAAAACAAAGAAAACCATTAAATCAATGTACACATTGTAATATATAAGTAAATCCGAAGATCCTTTTTTATATATTTCAAAATATGGTGTTTATATTACAAAATTGGGGCTAAAACCCTCAATACACATATACATCCGGTATACATATCCCACGACATCTACGCTTGTGGCGCCATATGTGTGTCATGGTAGCAAACCACAACATTTGTGAGATGCCAGAAGAGTCATACCCATGCTCTAGGTGCACCAACCACTTGTCGCTGCATGGCTTCAGGTAGATCCTCTACCTGAACCATAGGAATCCTCTATGTCAAATGAGACAGGTTGCCCTGCACATTTTGTAGGACTCTCTCCACTTCTACTACCGTTGCCTCATCTCCCTAGTTTCTTCATATATGTCATAAGATTCCCTCTGGTCGTCGTGGACCCACGTCTGCGATTACAAAAGTGTCTAGTTAATACTCAAAGACCATTCCAAAAATATTTTTGTTCCTTAAATACAAAAATACAAAAAAATGAAATATTTAATTTTTTTTTACCTATATCACCATAGGCAGCCCCTTGTGGAAGTGGCATATTAGGATCTCCTCAGAAATCAATCCCCGCATAGAGATAGTCATCTAGCGCAATGATCTACCACCACCACCAGAAGAAAAAATCATCGTAGTAGGGTGTGGTAAACCTAAATCCCCCCTATCGTCTCATGACCTCAATCCACTGTACCATGGCTGGATCACGTGGTCCTCTAGGAAGAACCTCCACTCTAGGTCCCAGACCTAGAAACCGCTTGAAAAAGAAGCTATAAATAATAGAGGCAAACCCGAAGTTTCACTTACCCCCTTGTTTTCACTCTATCAATTGACCTTTCATATTGGTCAACAGTGAGGTACACCAGTTGTAGACAGTGGGTATAACACACTCTACTGCGTAAAACATAACTGGTCTTGATTCTTGATGCAACGAGGCCAAACCTATGATCCTGGTAATCATGAGCACTATGATCTTCAAACTGAGATTACTTATTTCCCGAATGGGGACTTGACTTCCCACCTTGGGAGTCCCTGCTATACAGTGGGCATCGATATACTCTTCCATCTTCATCCCACTCCTTGCTCCACGTGACTTGAGGTTCACAACCTCCCCTCAGCATGATAGACTAGTCAAGAAGTAGATGTACTCTACTTTGATCCTTAGTGGTTGTCCATCGAGGATAAATCTTTCGCTATCAGGGTCCCAGTAACCCACCAACATCTCCAATAACCTCACTTGGGCCCTCATTCCTTTGAGATCCCAAAATTTGTAAAATCCACATCTTTTTAGAGCCGCTTGAGCCACCGGATCTCATTCAACAGCTGCATCCACCTCCTCATGCTCTCGCTCTCTCCATTCCAGGACCATCCTGTAAAAAAAGATCATTTTTTTGAGTTAGAACCCCTTTTTTGGCCATTTGCGTACCTATACACGACCTTCTTTGCACACAATCATGTGTAAGGCTTGATACACGCTCCCTGTGGTTCACACAGGGGCATATACTTCATCGTACACACAACCTTAATAAAGGAGACCCGCGTAGACCAAAAATCCTAATTTACGCCCTCAAAAACTAAAAAATTGGAATCTAATTCAAAAATGTAATCCATAGAATTTGAAGAAGATGAGATGAAGAGTTACCTGATCTAGATGGTTCATGATTTCATTTCTCGATGCTCACGCAATCGCCGTTTGAATCTTGGAGGTATTCTTGGTCCAAATTGCACTATTTGGGTAAAAATAAAAATGATACAATAATTTTTTATTTTATTACTATTTATAAGCTATTTTTACCCACTTTATATAGTTTCATGCTATTTTTTAACCTAATGGACTAATTCAAGTGTGGTTTTGAGATGGTTTGTTGTAGTTTTGACTCAGTTTTCTTGCGGATTTCAACATCATGATTGGCAGTTCGTCACCTCGGGCAGGTATTTTCATATCCTAGCATATAGGATAGGTATCCACTCCATTGTGCATTTTTGCATTATCCTTCAACTACCGCCTTTTTTATGCCTTTGGTATGAACCCATTTGTTGCGACACAAAACATTCCATCTGTTATAAATAGTGTCACTAATAAATGGTAGACTTACCAAACATGGGTGCCTTAGTTAGATTCCCTTTGTCATTTTGTGCCCATGTTGAGTTTTTTTCTTAGGACTGGGAGTACATTATAACTTGAGACATGACTTTATGATGAGCCTCATTTCTCATTCATGCACATGCAGCCCTATTCCCCATGGACTCCCAAAAATAAGTCTTAATTAAGCTCTTTTTCGACTCGTCTAAAAACCAAAAAGATTTCCGAGTGATTTGTCCCTTTCACACTTGTTAAATTGGATTTGAAAGGTCACGAGTCTTAGTTAAGCTCTTTTCCGACTAGTTATAAAAAATGGAAAAGATTTCCGAGTGAACTTGTCTTTTTCACACTCATAAATTGGATTTGAAAAGACGACTATTTGGCACAAGTTTGCCCCTTTTTCACACCAAATAGACTAAAAGACATTAAAAAGGATATTTTTTGGTGTTAAGTTGTGATTGCATATCATGCCCTCACTTGCAGTATTGAGCCTTTATCCGGTTCTCATTTTGCGTTATAAACCGTTGCCTAAGCAGTTTTGCATCCTCAACCAAGCAGATCCTTGTTTATATCCTTCACAATTTGACACCCTATACCCTGGAGGAAACATCACCCCGAGTGTCCATCTCCTGCATGAATTTCCTTGCATTAAGCATAGGTACATTTGACTGCTGGAACTACTTTTTCTTACTTGGGACACTTGTTTCCTCCTCTATATCATAGCATTCATTTTTTATGAAAAAATAAAAAAAGACAGGTGGGAAGAGAGTACTATATTATAATTGGCAGCATTTGTGTCGCCTTTGAATAGAGAAAAAAGTATTGATTCCGTATATCATCATAATTTTGGGTTTAGCATGGCCTTAGGAAATTGATCTTGTTACAGAGTTTTCTCTACCAACTGGTTACTCTTCCAGTCCATATATAGAACGTTATTGATCCCTCCTGCATATAATAGTCACATCATTGAGCCTATGCTGCTAGAGTCCACCATATGTCTCATGCTCTTGTTCAAAGGAAGTCTCACAACCTGCGTCAGCCACTCCTCAGAAATATTGACTTTGCATGTCATCCATACCCTCAGTTTGTCTCAGAATCATATGATACTATGGTCTTATCATGCACCCTAGCCCTGCTTGCATCATCGCTAGGTCATCTTGAACCCAAGAATCGACATTTCATCATTGGTCATTGACTGGGTGGTTTCCCTTGTGTTTGAAAGTAAGACATCTATTCACACTTTGGGATTCATGCAATGTCTTGGATGTCGTTAGCCTTATTGGTGGTTTCCTCGCCTTTCTCAATAGTTTTCATCATTGGATGCTATTCAGAGGGTCTTTTTTGTGTACCACTTGCATTTGATACACATGAAAGACACACAGGGTTTTTGGCTCATGAACATGTTCTTCATACGATCTCCACCAAATCATGAAGCTCCTGCTTTGTTCCTCATGCTGACTGATGAGAGATTCCTTACTTCTCTCCTTTCAGTGGGTCTCTTTCCATCGACTTCAACTCGTTTATTCTGGATATGGGACCTAGCGTTTTATGAGTATCTTGAGACTTGCAGTCATTAGTGGCAGGCTCTCTCTCCATTGACATATGGGAATACATCAATGTCTCCTGATCAATGGATTTCTCAAGTGTTTGACACCGACTCGTTTATTCACACTTTGTAGGAATGTACTCAGTGCCTTGATACCTACTTTCATTATTGGTAGGTTGTCTCGTGTTTGTTAACGATATACCTAAATGACCAATAATCAAATGATGTCTCATTATGTTCAACCTCAACTCCTTTATTCACATGATGTAGACTTGCACCCTTGGCGGATAGTGTAGAAGACTTGAAGACATCACTATGTGGCTGCAAATTTCCTGAGTTGTTGCTTCCCTTTCATTTGACCAACACCTGTTCAAATTTAGTAATCATGGGATATCATATTGTACTCCATGGTATACGAATATCTTCAGATTGATTTTGAGACTGGTTTCACTGGGCCTTTTTCATGACTATGACAACTTTTGGCATATAATCGCAATTGTATCTACCTATTCATGGCCACATACACTTATTTGGTATATTTTCCACATGGATCTGCATTGTATTCTTGGAAGCCATGTTTGCAAAGTCAGTAAATAATGTAATGAGCCATTGAGTTCATCCAACTGGTTCTCTACCACTCCACTCCTGGTTTATTTGTAAGGTATTTCGGCCATCGCATATACTCCTATGATATCACACATTAGGGGGCATCTGTTATAGCAAGATTTGCCTCACCATTGCTATCTTGCATAGAGGGCCTTTTCCCATTTCCCTATGCAGACTTATCATCCCTTTTTGATAAATCCAGAGCTAAAAATAAAGATTTTTCCACACATACACACCCTATCAACTATACAACAAGCGTATACATAGGCTTCTCCACTACAACCCACGTACATCGAGATTTGTGCCAGAAAATACAAAAATGGAGTCAGGTTTCCATGTCACGACAAGAGATCTCTAATCCTTGGCCTTCCATATACTGGAAACATTCCAACTCGTCCCTTCAGTTGCATTGTGAAGGCTATAAGAGCACAATTTCGAGCTATGGAAAAGAGAAGAAATCATTTAACTATGAGAGAAAAGTTACTCTGGAGAAATTACTTCATAATGAGTCTGCATCCCTTTGTCCCTCAAGTTTGAGCACATTGTTTAGCCCCCAAGCTCTTTCCCTATTGTTGAGACAACCTCATTGTCTCTCTCCTTTGAGATTTCCTTTGGTGGAGGATTGAAGTGGTGGAGTCCTAGTTGGAAGGAACTTGGTTCCTTGGTTTCGAACCATGCTGACATGGAAGTCTGTAATGTTGACACTTCTGTTGATCAATTATTAATAGAAATACTCCTTTCCCGTCCTATTGGTAGCATGCAAATATATTATTATTATCCATGGGCATGCTTGTAATGTTTATTAATGGATTATGCTATCTGATGTGCTAACCCCTTTACATTATCACTATATGCTTTCTTTTCTTGTTTGTTGAGAACTTATTGCAAGTATAAAGTTTTGGGTCGAAGTGCTCAATGGTGGAACATCATCAAACATTGGATCGAGGTAGGCCTCTTTCTTATCTTGCACATTAGTTTATATAGCATACAATGGAATTGAGTTGATTTCTGCAGTCATACCTGTCTTTTGTGGTTTACCCTTGGCCATAGATAGTTTTTCCCTCATAATAGGAGCAACCTCAAACTGGAAGGGGCCCACTTTTGTATTTTCAGTTCACGTGCATGGGCCTGGATTCCCTCTAAAAATAGTAAGGCACTTGATCCACAAAGCACACAGTGTATCTTTGTTGGATACCCCAATGGTGTGAAGGGATACAAACTTATTGATATTTCCTTGGATTGACTCATCATTGAGCAAAGTTTCCAATTCGAGGAAAGTGTCTCACATGTACCTTAACAACCACGTGAAGACACCTTTGTTCTTCCACCTGTCAGAGATGATGAGCATGCACATGCCAAATCTTCTTCAGATGAGAGTTCTGATTCATAGGATTCATATGATCTAGATACATAGTTAGTATAGTCATATGCAGAGTCAGTGCATGAATATGCATATGTAGAGACAGAGACAAGCCACAAGTGGCCTTAGACTACTCTTTAGGATGTAGGGGATCTTGTTGGGGATCTAGCTGATACTAGGAGGACTTGATATGATTTCAAGGAGGCTCCTCTTGCACTAACTACCACTGAACCATTGCCACCCAGACATGTTTTCTTGGTTCAATATTAAGATCCAAAGTCTTATGGTGAGGCTATTGGAAATCCCTTTTGGGAATATGCCATGCATGAGGAGTACAAATCCCTCCTCGAGAACTGGGCTTGGGATCTGGTTCCCCTTTTTTCTAGAAGGAAAATTTTCAGGTGTAGATGGGTCTATAGGACCAAGAGTGTAGCATATGGATAGATTAGCAGATACAAAGCCATGCTACTTGCCAAAGGCTTTTAGCAGGTGCATGCCATTGACTATGATGAGACCTTCACTCCATTAGCGAAGATGGATTCCATACATTTGGCACTTGCCACTGCGGAAGCCAAGGGATGGGAAGTCCATCAGATGGACATGAATAATTCATTTTTTCACGATGATCTCTCTGAGGAGATCTATATGGAGAAGCCTTAAGGATTTATGCAGGATTCATATTTGGTTTGTCAACTAAAGAAGTCTCTTTATGGCCTTAAGAAGGATCCAAGGGAATGGTATGCCAAGATGGACTCCTACCTACTGTCACATAAATTTTTATGTTGTAAGTTAGACCTGAATGTTTACATGCTCATGACGACTGACTCACTTCTACTCCTAGATCTATATGTTGTTGATTTGTTGATCACCGGTTGCTCAAATTCAATGATTGTTTTAGTCCATAGGATTCTACATGACAAGTTCTTGATGACATACATGGTTTCTCTACACTTCTTCCTTGGACTTGAGATTAGTAAGGATGCATCAGGCATCAAACTGTCTCAGGACAAGCATGCATAGGATCTCCTTGAGAGATTTCACATGACAGATTACAAGTCTACTCTGACTCCTTTCCTATCAAGAGTCAGACTTGAGGATGGCAGGGACACTCCACTGGTTGATAACACACTATACAAACAACTAGTGGGGAGCTTGTTGTATCTCACACACTCCAAACCAAACCTCTCCTATGCAATTGGCACAGTCTCCAGGTTCATGCAA
The DNA here is from genome assembly GCA_009831015.1 of Picea engelmannii. NCBI lineage: Eukaryota > Viridiplantae > Streptophyta > Pinopsida > Pinales > Pinaceae > Picea > Picea engelmannii. The sequence continues at coordinate 407,993 of ML784376.1, read as the reverse complement.
GAGCCGCGTGAGCTACATTGGAAGGATGCAAAGTGTATCCTTCGATACGTACATGGAGCCATCACCTTTGGGATTCATTATGCAACAGAATCTACATTGGACCTCATCGAGTTCACTGATTTCGACTGGGTTGGCGATAACATTGATCACAAGTCCACATATGGTTACTCACTCAGTCTTAGTTCTGGGCCTATCTGTTGGTCAAGCAAATAATAGGCTACTATTTCTCTATCTTCAGTCGAGGCAGAGTATAGAGGGGTATATAACATAACCATTCAGGCTATGTGGCTACAACATTTGCTCATTGAGTTGGGAATTCAGTTTCATCTGTTGATCGTCACCTGGTGTGACAACCAGAGAACTCTAAATTTTTGTAGAGATCCAGTTCAGAGGCAGCGGACGAAGCACATCGAGATCCACATGCACCACATCCAGGACTTATTACATGAGGGTATCATCGACCTGTAGTTCTATCCTTCAATAGAACAAACTGTATACAACTTCACCAAGATCTTCACTGAGCAGAAGTTCCATTCTCCATGAAATTGTCTTGGAGTGAAGGACACAATTTTCTAGAAACTGTCAGTTTTTCTTTTTACATACATTGTACCTTGAGGGGGGGTTGGGGGTTTCCCATGAGGTTTTACCTATTTCCTTTCTTTATTTGAGTGTATCTTTTGTATTTGGGTACCTAACATGGCCTCGTTGCCGGGATCCATTCTTTATTTTTACCATAGTGATGTTCAAGGGGGGTGTTGGAGTTACTTCACACACAAGATTTCATTTTCCTAAGGTTTTTCCTATGTTTGTTAGTCATTATTTAGTCTCCTATATTTTAGGAAGAATATTCCTCTAGGGAGGATATTCTCTTCAGTTTTCACTTCAGTTTGATCAGTTGAGTGGAGTCTAGATGCTATATTGGGATTATCACCCTGCAACATTGGAATCATCCCCAGCTAACGTGCATTGTCCTTGGGATCATCACCAGACTTGCACATTACTGATGCTTCCTTGATATCCTCATCACTTCACTTTGTTTCAGTCAGTTAACTGAAGACTGATAGACTAGTTAACTCAACTAGGTGGAAGTTCATTCTCGTAACTGTCTGAGAGACTAGACTAGGTGGTAGTTTACTCTAGTAACTGATGGTGTGTGTCCAGATCACTCTAGACCACCACTATGGTTCATTGGCTTCTCCTCCAGTGTGGATTGGTTGAGTTATATAGAGTATATAATGTGTAAATTATCATTCATTCATTTGGTTAATGAGAATTCTTCCATTCTTTCTCTCCTTCTTCTCTTTTCTTCTATTTTCTCTGCAACTGTGTATGTTAATTCCCAACTAGATCTATTCTGTGCAAATTAAACACATTTACATTAAATACCCAGGGTTCAATAATCTTTTACCAACAAAACCCCATAGTCACTGACATATTCAATATTCAATCAAGAATGAAGAAGGTCTCACCCATGACACCATGAGAATCACAAAGACTATTGGTCTTGTGCAAGGTGTGAAGGAACAAAATGTACAAGAAACCTTCATGAGATATTCATTCATTCATAGTGCATAAAATAATATTGTTTGCACCCTTTTCGCCGAATTGGTGAGAAAATCAAGGGTGCTTACATGCCCAGTTGGGTCTTGCTGAGCATGACAACTGTAGAGGAAAGAGTTAGAGAAAGAAAAACAAAACTATAAACAAGAACTAAACTAATACAAGATAAAATTAAAAGCATGGAAATATAGAGATAATAAAACACGAAAAGACCAATATCACCAATGTTTTTTAGGCTGATCTATTGATGAAATCAAAGCACAATGAAGAAAGGGGACTATGAGTCCCTTCTTCCTCCAAAGGAAGGCTCTTGGTCCCTCACAAGCTTGCTCTCCTTACAACAAGAAAAATGAAAATGATGATGAAAGAACTCCGTTGCAAATCCACTCAATGGAGAGGTGGATTACTCAATGAAATGGTGCTAATGTGTTATTGTCAAGGAGTGAGTCCTTAAAACAATCTAAGCAGCATAACATTACATGAAATTCCTTGAGAAAATGATGTTTCTTCATGGATTTTTATAGCATTGCATTGGGTGATTATGTAACTCATTTGTAGTGTGAAAAGAGGCTCTTTAGGGCTTCATTAGGTCTTTGACCAGCCTACCATGCGGATTCAGCTCCGATTTGAGGGTCAAATCGGCTTGGGAGCTGATCCATAAGTGGTTGGGAGGCCGACCAATTCAATAAATGCGCCATTTAGCAGGTGCGCGGGTTTTTGCGCCAACAACCGCGCATCGTGCACGTATGACTTCATTACTGTTTGACGATGCTGAGTTCTTGTCGCCATGTGCGGATGAAATTTCAGTGATAACATATGCCCCCTGATGGATGAGGTTAGGAGCATACGTATAGCCGAAATCCATCAATGTTTCTTCTACTGAGAATGTTTTTGTAAGAGAGAGCAATAGTGGGATCGGTGAGAGCAATCCTGTGGAAGAGAAAGGAACTAGTAGAACCCGACCTTCCATAAGGTGCGTAAAATATACAACTATGTACAAACGAGGCGGGCATGCCCCATGCTCATGTTATGTAACTCTGAAAAAAGATGACTGAAGTGTTGGTGTAGACAACTGTAGCGCCCTCGGGGGTGGTGATGATAAAGGCAGAAGAAAATTCTGCAAAGGAACATACTCTGAACAATAGGCAATGATCATGGTAATAAGTATCGGCGATGATGCGGGCATTGATGGCCCTACCCAATTCAGAGGTCTTCGGAAAATGATAGAAATAACTGCAATAGTCGCAAAGTAAGACCCACCATAACATGAGAAAGTGTTGGCGTTGAATTTTATGGGGGCCAACGAAAGTAGGGAGCAATGGTGTGTCACCCTGTGCCATCCGAGATCTCTCATTGAATAGAGAATGATAATCAATATACTTTCGCCCTTCTGGAAAATGGTGTTGATGTCAACAAAAGGGGGACGTGACTCCCAGAAGCAAAGGGCTTCATGGAATCTACTGAGGTGAGGAAGTGGCAGAGGTACATGGACGAAGTCAAGAAGTGGGAAGACTCAAGACTGCCCTTGGTTGGAGGACGTATGAGAGGAAAAGTGGCCGCAACTGTGTAACAAGGTCGAGTGTCAGGGGGACGAAAAGACCGATGATAAGTTGTGCCAGAGGTGGGACAAGGTGGACAAATTTAGAGGGTAGAGGTAAATGACCTGTGTAATACTCTGAAGATATGGACGATGTCGGCAAGGGTAGATGATAAGTAATACTCCAACCAAGGGTGACATGGGTTGCGCATGGCCAAAATGATGCAAGTCGCCAACGGTGACGATAAAAGAAAATGTAATGACTGGAAATAAAGGCGTTTGTACAATAAATAATGAATAATTTGTGGGGAGAAGTGTACAAATACAGAAACGGGTGCCCCAGTGTGAAAGGCGTGCCCCAGGGAGGGCAGAATTTTCTTGGAAATCTGATGATGGGTGGGGGCCCCATTGGTGAGTTTCTGTATGAGGTAGGTGAAATGAGGGTAGGTTCACAGATGGGCAAAATGATTGTGGATGAAATGGAGGGTTCATGATACTGTGGAGGTGAAGGTAAAAAATAGAACCGTAAAGAGATAATCTGGGAGTCCATGTGGGAAAGCTAGCAAAATGAGGAGAAGGAGAATGTGGCTGATTCATGACATGTTTCAAAGACTATCGGGACTCCCATCCCTAAAGGGTAATGAAGAACAACATGAGTGTCAAAAAGTGCCAAAAGGTGCTATGAATGGGACAACTCATGTGGGTAAGAATGCTACCGGGTAACAGTACAATAGGTGCAAATGGAGGTGTGGGTACTGCAAAGCCGGAAATGAGGATCCTAAAGGCCAATATCAGAGGGTGTGACTGGAAATGTAAATGCGATACAGCGGGAAAGACTACATGCCAGTGCTAAGTATATACCTGAAGGGGTGATGCTGAGGGATGAGGAGCAAGTACCTGCACATATGAGAAACAAATACCCAAAAGTGAACAATATCTGAAGAGAATCAAAGATATGAGAATGTATTAGATAAATGTGACAATGCGTGTGCGTACCTGACCATGATATAAAAAGAGGCGCCCCGGGGGCCCGGGATAAAAAGTGACCCAGGGACTGCTGTGATGTAGGTGGCGGGATGCTGATCCCGTGGCTGAAGATGGTTTGAAAAATGGACACCTTGGGCTCCCAGAATGGTGAGTGGAAGTTTGACAAAAGGCCTATATATAGCTGTAGGGCCCACATTGCCACCTCATTTGTACCTGCTGCAATAGTGACTGGACGAGCAGATTTCAGAGGAGATTTGGAGATTCAGGGAGGATGAGGCATCCGATCGACGTGTGGCGAGTATCAGGTTAGTGGTCTGATCATCCTGCATAGAAATAGGTTTTCAATTTTTGGGCAGGGCTTGTACGGGGGGCCGTACAGGGGTATTTAGGGGGTTTTTAGGGGGTGTGGGGCCCACATGCATGGGCGATTCGGTGAAAGGGGCGCATGCGTGTGCGCCTGTAAACGGAACATATGCACATGGGTGCGCAGGAAGGGGAATTTAAGGCGTGCCCGAGGGGCGCGCCTGTAAGTTGAACAGGAGCGCATCAATGCGCGCCTGTAGGTTTGACAGGTGCGCACCGATGCGCGTCTGTAAAATGAGCAGGCGCGCATAAGGGCGCGCTTGTGAAGTGAACAGGTGCGCATGGATGCACACCTGTTCAGTGTACAGGCGCGCATATGTGCGCGCCTGTGGAATGAATAGGCGCGCATGGGTGCGCGCCTGTGGGAACAAAAACCGTGCTTAGGAGGCAAGGTTTGAAGGGTAAAAAACGAGTCTTTTTGATGCTGTTTGATGGTTATCTGATCTGATATAGGACTCTATGTTGGTTGCAGGTGGCCAGCAGTGACGATGCCAATGTGGTGGCGAGAGCGAGACTGGTCTCAGTTGCGAGATGCTATGGCTATTGAGGAGCCTGGGGTGAGAGCGACTTTAGCAACCTATGGGTTGCTAAAGTTCTTTGAGTGCCCGTTGATACGGGAACAAGAGTACTTACTACAGTTCCTGCTCCAGATGTGGAGTCCAGAGCTGCACTGCTTCCTCGTGCAAGGAGAGCAGATCCCCTTTACTGCGGTGGAGGATGTATATTTTCTGACTGGGCTCCCCTTTTGGGGAACGCCCCTACCGACAGAGCCTGTGCTGCCGAGGGATATATCCCTTGCGACTATTGGCGAGTGATACTGCTTGGGCGAGAACTTCATGTCGGGGACTGTGGTGAGTATTAGTGCGATAGACTCCTTGGCTCATCGTTGCATAGCGGCGATGGTTATTCGTGTATATGGGTCTCTTGCGACCCAATGGATTAGTGGTGGCCAGCTGCTGGTGCTGGAGAGAGTGGTGGGCGGAGAGCAGTTCGCGTGGGGACTGATGCTGCATGCGTGGATGATAGCGCAGTTGGACCGTTGTCGGTCCACAGGTATAAGAGAGTTCGCTTTTGGGTCTATCCTGGTAGCCTGGTTTTTGGAGAGGGTGCCGATGCTGTGCCCGAGGGTTTTGCTAGAGATGCTGGGGGTACGAGAGCCTGCGATTGAGGCAGTGGTCTACAGTTTTGGTTCGTCATGGTGGTGGCGAAGGTGGCCACTATTTTTCAGCGGATGCGGCACGGATATGGCGACAGATGCCGCAGGTGGTACTTCGGTACCCCTACGCTAGGGTTGACTTCCGGGGTGACCCGGACATGGTGCTGCCTCCAGGGGAGGCTTTTGACCATCGAGGTATGTTTCAGCATTGTGTATGTGTTTTTTTTATGTTGTTTTGTGATATAGCAGTCCATATATGATATAGATGCTGATACGATTTTTTGTTGTTGTTTTTTGCATGTGTAGATGTGGCACCTCACGGGCACGAGGTGGAGATGCAGCAAGTGCCAACTCGGAGAGAACCGGAGGTACGACCATAGGGAGAGAGGTGGCGGCAGGAGGATGTCATGGGTCAACCAGCAGAGCCCGAGAGGGCAGCGAGGCGGTGCCATTTCGATGACCCTAGTGCAGGGCCATCACATGCTCCTCCGACAACAGTCGGAGTGGACTTTGATGATATACGTCGTCGTCTGGAGACTGTGTTACAGGACGTGCCTAAGGGCATGTGGACATGGATCCAGGATGAGATCTTCCTGGAGCAGTGTGTGGGGGTGCC
>ML784376.1:375408-400196 GCA_009831015.1 Picea engelmannii | reverse complement strand
AAAAAAATTCAAGCCAAACCCATCATATGTATATATAAAATACAATCAGAATATATTCATTCATTCCAATCATTCAAGACAATAAGATACAAGATGGACATAACCCGATCAAGGTGTATTAGCATTTAACACTATAAACAAGCCATACACTTATATCTCGATCTACTTTCTCTCTCATAAATAACAAAAAAAGAAATAAAAAGAAGTGAAAACCCAACATTAGTCAAGATTTGGGTCATCTTTCTCTCATACAAAAATGAACTCTCTCCCTACTCAAAATCATAATCCTTACATATCTGCATGCATCCCCCCATATCTTCAATAAATCATGGAAATCATAGAAAACTTGCTAGCGCATCCATAACCTCAACCATGATCAATTGAGTTTTTACACAATGAGTTACAATGATTCCTGAATATCTTTTCAAATCTAGCTTGCATGTGGTTTCTTTAAGTCCTTACATGCAGTACAAAGTGGGTTCGTGCACATAGTGAAAAACCAGATTGGTGCACATAGTATAAAATGGGTTGGCCCGCGAATTAAATCCTTGGCTGGTGCAAACTTTGAAGCTTGGCACCACAAAATTCATATTCTCGAGCATGTGAACAGTGATGACTTGTGGCACACATGTAGTCTTCAAACCTTATGTGCTAATAAACCCCCAACACTAGTAGTTGGTTCATATTCAAGTCAATAATGCTTCGTGATCGATAGCTCCCAGGTGAACTAGATAGATCAACGGGCCTGTTGAGGGGTCCGATGTCCCTTTAACTCAACAACAGGAACCAAACTCGCTTAAGAGGCCCAATTAGACTCATAAGCATTTGATGAGTGGTAAGGTTCTCCAAATTCATGATCTGGCTAGAATTATCGATGGGATTTAATCGTGATTGATAGATATGTCTTTTCTGTGAAACCTTTCCTCAGGCTAGGCAATTCTCTTTTTGGTTCATTTTTTTCTAATATTTATAACAAAGAAATATAAATTTTAATCTAAATGGTAGAGGGAAGTTAAATTGTGTGTTGAGAGAAGGCTAGGTTTTTTAGGATAACCTTTATACCTTAGCATGCAGATGAAGAAGATATAAACTACTTCAAACCAACATTATTACCATTTTTATTAGTGGACTTTCTGTTAAAATATTGTCTAACTGCAAAGAATATTCTTATCCCCTTTTGTGGATAAAGTAAAAGATAAAATATATTTATTATTGATTAGATCAATCCCATTTTGTGGATTGATCATGTCAGGCATTGTAATTGACCAAATCCCCCTTTGCGGATTGGTCAAACCCTAATTTTAATATGAAAAGTAAGAAGTCGACCCCAGGCAAATTAAAGTGGTTCTAACCACCCAGATTGAGAAGTCGGCCCTGCTAGTGAAAAGAAACCTCAGTTCAACACCTACCAAATTTTATAAATAAGAGAGGCCAATGCCTCATTTGCACACACACTCATCTCACTCATCTAGTGCACAAGTATTGAAGGAATATGCAGTTACCGGTTGCTGGAAGAAGGAAGAGAGAGAGAGGTGCATCCTTGGGAGAGGAATTTTTGTGTTGTTTGGTTCATTGTCTTGGCATTGTATTGGCTATCTATATTAAGGAATTTTTGCTAGTTTTTCTTCCCCATGAGGGTTTCCCAGGATAAATGTTGTGTACTCTTGTGATTGTATTTCTCTCAGTGATCCTATCTATGCTATTGTTATCTATTAAATTGAAAGTAACCTAATAATAGAAGAAACTTTAACATGGTTTCAGAGCTAAGTTGAAGAGATCATCTTTCACAGGAAAAAGAAAAACATCATTGTTGTCATACATGCATATTAGGGATTTTTATTGAAGAATAATTTTAGCCCCAAATCCATCTAGAAAGGTGCGCCCTACCTCAAGGAACATTTTGGCATCCTCAGCGCAACTTTTTAGTGGCATCCCGGAAAGTGAAAACCTAGTTTTCACAAAGTACCAGAAGTACCAGAAAACCAGAGTACAAGAAGTACCATAAGTACCAGAGTACCAGAAGTACCAGAAAACTAGAAGCACCAGTCCATAAATCCACAGATCAAGTTTGGAGGGGTAAAATTTTGATTTTCTAAAATCTAAACACACCAGGATAATCGCCTCAGTCCAGCGCATCTTTTGGTGAGTTTAATTTTCAGATCCAAGAAAATTGATTTTTCTATTATTTCTATAGCCCGAAGGGCTAGGTTTATTCTACAAGAAAGAATGGCTACCAAAATGAGGGTAGAAGACAGGCTGGAAGGATCTTGAAACTTTAGATCTTAAAGAATAGGTTGCAGATTATTCTAGATGAGAATGATCTCCTAGAACATGTTACAGTGGGTGTACCAGAACCAGATGAAGAAGAGAAAAAGACCAAGCATAAGAAGAATGAAAAGAAAGCAAAGAGAATCATGTCAGATTTAGTAAAGGATCACTTGATCCCTCATATTTCTGAACTAAAGATAGTAAGGAAAATGTATGAAGCACTCAACAGGTTATATGAAAGAAAAGACATTAGCCAGAATCTTTCCTTAAGAAATCAACTTTATAATATGAAGATGGAAAACTCAGAATCTGTCACATCCTATCTTATGAGAGTTTTCTCGGATCAGAGATCAACTTGCAGCTATTGGAGATGTCATTAGTGACAAATATCTTGTAACCACAACCCTAAATGGGTTTCCAACATTTTGGATTCCTTTTGTACAAGGAGTGTGTGCAAGAAGCAAGTTACCCAAGTTTTATAAGTGATGGGAAGATTGCACACACGAAGAATCTAGACTTACAGACCAACATAAGATATTAATTGTTGATGAAGAGGAAGCTCTTACAACTCAAAAGAACAAAACACTTTCCTCCAGGAAGAACAATAAAGAAGCTAACTCCATAAGATTTCCAGATAAGAAGAAAGATGTTTCAAAGATCAGATGCTACAACTGTCAAAATTTGGGACACTTTTCCTATGATTGTCCTTAAGGAAAAGGGAAAATAAAGTATCAAGCACATGTGGCAGATGAAGAAGAATCTCCTCCCTCAAAGAAAGCTTTAGCAGAAATTGCGGGTTATGTACTTTAAGTTGAAGATATTTGATCTGAAGAAAGATAGCAAATGGTGGAGTCCATTGAGCCTCCCCACACAAAAACAAAAGATAAGTATTCATGTTTATTTCTAGTATATTGTTTACTTTAATACTTTATCATTACAAGTTAGATATTTTTGTGAGAATGTTAATTAACCTCGTTTTACTTCAGTATCTATGTAGACTTATGAAGGAAGTATCAAAGAAGAGGATGAAGAAATAGATAAAATATTTATTTCAGAAAGCATACTGTAAGTAAGTTTACATATCTCGGAAGAAAGAACTTATGCCATAACTTGCATAAGTTAGAAAACATGAGAAGGATGTATGATATGGTGACAAACAATAAATACCAGACAATATCCAATATTTATATAGGAGCAGGAGGCTCCTAAAGATGTAGAACATAAATGTTCAAGATGAAGAAAAAGATGGATACTCAGATAGAGTTGATAAGATGTAGGTAATTACAGGTTGCTCCAGTACTGTTCTTATAGATGCAGAGGGATAAGGTTGATCCAGTATGAAGTAAGAAAAAAAGAAATTTTCAAACTCAAGAAGGCACCCAGGATATTACAAAAGAGAACTTCAAGGATGATGATTAGAAGCTATTAGTTTGGTGCAAGAATGAGCCAGGTCTCCAAGTTTGAAATGGAGGATTGTGTTTTGATGCAGTTAGGAAAGTAGATGGGTATCATGGTATTATACCATGGAAATATTTTGGACCACAAGTGATTTTTTCAGTTCCCATAGCTAGACCTTCGTAGATAAGGAGAAAGAGAAGAGACCTTCATAGAGAAGGAATGAGAAATCCCACAGGTAGACCTTCGTAGAGAAGGAAGAGACCTTTGTAGAGAAGGGAAATGAGAAATTTTCCAAGGTTGGCCTCTGCCCAAGTGTTGAGTTTTGGATACTCTAGGTACATGCTAGAATACCCTTGTAAAGAGGGGTGTGACCACCCTCATAGAGAGGAATGTGGATGTTTCTCCAAGGGGTAGTGGGAAGATACTCTCCTCTGGCCAAGGATTGAGTAGCCTGGAACAAAAAACATGACCATGTGGAATGGTTAGTTGTCTCTTGAGGTTTGTGTCGTGATCCTGCATGGATCATGGAAAGGGAGTCTAGTCTTTCCCATGCTATCATCTTATCTTCTCTAGTTCATGTGGGATGACTAGGAGTGAACCTATGGTAGTAGTCCTCCCCAGTGGATGGGTGATATAGATGACTACAAGAGAAGGGAGAACATAAAAGGAATGGAAAAACTAATATAATATCTTTTGTGTGAAGATAAGACATCTTCTGTGTGAAGATAAGATATCTTCTGCGTGAAGATGAAAGAAAGAAAGAGTATATTCTGCACGAAGATAAAGAGAAAAAAACTTCCAATGATTTATAGATATGCCAGTCAGTGATCATGATGCTAGATGACCAAGTGGATGATATTGATGCCTCCTGTTATCCAGTTGATGATGTTACCCCGTTGATGATGATATCCAGTTGATGATGTTATCCAATTGATGATGTTATCCAGTTGATGATGTTACCCAATTGATGATGTTGTCTAGTTGATGATGTTATCCAGTTAATGATATTATCCAGTGGATGCTGCTACCTAGTTGATGTTGACATCTAGTGACCTGTCAAAAGATAAAGAATATCCTTATTGTTAAGAGGGAGTGTTAAAATATTGTGTAACTGCAAAGAATAATCTTATCCCAGTTTGTGGATAAAGTAAAAGATAAAATATATTTATTATTGATTAGATCAATCCCCTTTTGTGGATTGATCATGCCAGGAATTGTAATTGACCAAATCCCCTTTTGCAGATTGGTCAAACCCTAATTGTAATATGAAAAGTAAGAAGTCGACCCCCAGGCAAATTAAAGTGGTTCTAACCACCCAGATTGAGAAGTCGGCCCTGCCAGTGAAAAGACACCTGAGTTCAACACCTACCAGATTGTATAAATAAGAGAGGCCAATGCCTCATTTTCACACACACTCAACTCACTCATCTAGTGTGCAAGTATTGAAGGAAGATATAGTTACCGGTTACTAGAAGAAGGAAGAGAGAGAGAGGCGCATCCTTGGGAGAGGAATTTCTATGTTGTTTCATTGTCTTGGCATTGCATTGGCTATCTATATTAAGGAAGTTTTGCCGGGTTTTATTCCTCATGAGGGTTTCCTAGGATAAATATTGTGTACTCTTGTGATTTTGTTTCTCTCAGTGCTCCTATCTATGTTATTGTTATCTAGTAAATTGAAAGTAACCTAATAATAGAAGAAACTTTAACACATTCAACATTGTCTGAGATAACAGTTACAAAAAATAAAACATATACGTGACAAGAAGCTAGTGAAATAAAAATAATGTTTTATGCTCTATTATCAATCACAACTTAACACAACTGATTTCTATTCATCAACTAGAATAAAATAATTGTATTAAAGAATTATCAGATAAATTTAAATAAAAGATACAACAAATCTTACTCAATACAACATCAAATAATGAATCTGAAGATAGAGATAACCCCCCCTCAATCCAATCACATTAACTCCTTAGATGATAGAAGTATCTTTGGTTCTGAACATAACTTCTTAATTAAAATAAATTCCACATAAATAATTCTCTTACAAAATTCCAGAAAAAGTCTTTCTCTCCAAAACCATCGATCCCTTGTCCGAGGTCGATGCCCTTATTTATAACAAAAAATAACTAAACTAAAAATAGCTAATAAAGTTGTGTTAAATTAAGAAAACACCACATGGTGGATTTATCTATCTATTCTCTTTTGCTCGTCTAGTGGTTTCACTGAAGTGGATTGTTATTCTTGTACTCTAACCACTTGATGAAGAGACCTTCGCATGTATTTGCATATGGAATTCTGTGCTGATCCATCGAGGTGGATAAGACCTCTTTTATCTATATTTCTTGTTCCTTATACCCGACTTAACCATTTTAGGACTGCGAGATATTTGATCGGGCGTTCCATAAACTTCTTCACTTGACCTGGCGTAATTCTTGAAATCTGTGAAATCTCTGGTTCCCATGCCAAGTATTGCATTGTATGTCATTTGACTATGTGATGCAAATCAACAAAATCCTTCGATGGACAAAACTCTAGTAGGTCAATGTTTTTCATCTCCTAATTTATTTTCTCCCAACGTTTCTCGCACTCTCCCCATGTTTCATGTATCTTCCGCTGAGGTTCTTGGACCATACTTACCCGGTATTCAACTGCCTTCCTGATTTAGGATATGATTCTATACATCAACACTCGGATACCATGCTCTTATGTGTCTCGATATTTCTATACTTCACTGATATAGTCGATCCACTCCAAGGTTTGATGTGTCTTCTCATACCATATCTACATGTCTTTATAGGTTTCCATCCCCATGAGGGTATCTTCTTGAAAATCAACAATGCAAGCGGTGAAGAGATTTATTTCACTTGTGAATTGTGCATACATTTCTCGGAACTCACTCTTCAGGAGTAATATTGTCTGTGTTGAATTTTGGTAATACTCTGCTTGATGGTGCATATGGTCCAGCTATTTCTTCATGGAAGCTACCTCCATTTCATACCTTCTTTCTCTATCCAAAGTAGCATCGGTTATAGCCATACCTTCTCCAATTAGATCAGTCATCTTATCATTTTATGTGTCGAGCAGTGTGTCCTCTGTGGTAATGAGAAGTGTGCTATCAAGCGTGAGCCTCCTTTTATTGGTTTTTATTCTAATCAAATGTTTCATTTTTATTTCATAAGAGATCGCCTATATATCAACGATTTCATCTACTGGTTCAAGAATCTATTGATATCCCCAGGTCAAAGTGTTTCCTAGGCTTGCCGTCGTATAAATATTCTCTATGAGAGGTTCTTTTGATTCCTCAGCAGGGGAAAATTTTCCATGTTCCGGTGACTTGGTATCCTATTGGTCCTCGTCAACCGATGGAGTCTTTCTCCTAGCTGGGGAGATAGGAAAATGATCAACATTAGCTGGGGGGTCTGCTGTTGAGATGTCGATTCCTGGTTTCTCAACTTCTCCTTCTTGTTCACCAGTACCCAAGACATCCTTAAAGCTATTATTATGAGGTTGCGTTCCCTATTGATTGAGGAAATTAGTGTCCAGATTTCCCCTAGCCTCATGGTCGCCTTCCTAGGGTTTCAAGATCAAAACATAAAAAGTGGAGCAGATGTTTTCCCAGGTTCTTCCTCTTTCGTGATTGGTATCAGGGTTATGCACGAAACCTATGAACTTTCCTCATTGTCATATATCGTAATTAAGTCAATGAGGACATTAGGCACAACCGTCCCACTTGATGCTCTTATTATTCTCCGTTGAGTTGTGGTAGTCACCGACGATCCTGCCTATGGTGACATGGGGTTGGAGTTTTGTTGGTCGAGGGTCTCCTCTAGTGGAATTGGGTTTGAGCCATTTAGCTCTTCCTCAGGGTGGCTTGTATCAACCAAGGTAATCCTTAAGGGTTCTATCAAAGGGTTGAGTGGGGGATCTTCTCCAAATCTTTGTATAACTCTTTCAACTTCTTCTAGTAACAACAACCCCCTCCTTTGTTCCTCTGTTGCTTCTACTTCTCTATTTTCTTATCTTACCTTGAGGGATTCTTGAGTTGTATTCTCTATTGTCTCAACTTACTCATCCATAAACATCACCTTGAATTTGGTCATATTGGGGTTATCCCTTCTATGGATCACTTCCTCCCAGTCCTGAGTGCCCTTGGTGAAAATATCATCTTTGAATCTATCATGAGCATATGGCCAACATGATGACACATGCGACGTGTCTTGAAGTACCAGGACTTTTGGATCACGTTTGCAAAATCGACCTATGGGGAATCGATACTCAAGATGGATCAACCCTTCTTGTTTCACGTATGGAATGTATTTTACCATGTAAAACCCTATATGAATTACATAGGGTATTTTTGAGCACTCAACACACCCTAAAAGATTTGTGAAAATTTTCTCTTTTGGGTACCACTTTGTTTTTTCCTTCTTTCTGAATTGAGTCTATTGTGTAGGGATAATTAAGCTTTCTGTTTTTATGTTTTATCATCGATCATATTCAGATTGGTTTGGACTTGTTGAATATATTAATTTCCTTCTAAAGAACCCTTGGAATTGTATCTAAGTATATACAACTATAATTTTAAGCCATGCACCCATTATTGGCATCAACACAATCTTTGCAGTAAAATCGACCATACTACAATGACAAGCACCGATCACTGATTGTCGATGTATTATTAGTGTTGGGAGAATGGAAAAGGGAAACACTAACAATCGACACACCTAACGAACCTCTAATCGTCGATCGTCGATATATTCGAGGTCAATGATATCCAAAGGAAACCTTAAACTGTGGAAAGTATTTACATTGACACAACACCGAGTGTTGATCGCCTATCAATAATACGTTATCAACATCAACGAAATCCTAGGGATGAAGTCACGAAGAAATAAACATAGAAACTCATGGATTGCCGATCCTCGACATGTCGTTAGCATCAGCAGGATAGGCTGAGGTTCCTAGAGCCATGTCTAAAGGAAATCCCAGATTCCGAAGCAACTTTTAATGAAGGAACCAAAATAAAGCATCATGTGTCATGATCACCCTTCCAGGTCAAATTTTCCACATCAACACTATTCGACAGTCTGGGTCAGCATTAGATATTTTGCTAAAAGAGGTATTAATGAACATTGTCTAAGAAAATCGTCGATGCTGATCCACTTGTTTAAACCGTCGGACTGATAGGACATCAATGGTAGGATCGGACACCTTCAGCAAAAAATAAGATCACATTTTTTTATTTAATAGTCCAATCAATGCACTGATTACCACACGTTACTAACCCGTGCACCGACCAAATAATAGGAGTTTGAAACCGTCGATGAACTACGTAGCACCCTGCCATCTTGGGATCACATTTAATCCCGAGCATGATTCAAATCTTGGTGATGGGTTGTGAAGATTGCATTTACGCCATGAATTCAATAATTGACACGAGAAGGTAAGTATGCTCCAAGTTTAAATTATAAAGGAAAATTCTGAATGCAACACTCAATGCCCAATTCTTTCATTGTCGGAGCAGTCAAAGAGAGAGAAAACATTTTAGGAGCTCACAGTCGATTTTCGTAATTCTAAACTAGGTTAATCTTGTGCGAAGGAGAGGTATGAACCGTCTGTATCATTTCGACAGTCATAATTGTTTAATTTTTCATTATTATTTCTACAAGTCAATATCTCATTTTTTTTCTTTGTGCAGGAAAATGCCTCCAAGGAAGCCAACGAGCAGGCTCTCGCCAAGAGAACCAAATATGAAAGAAGTAGATATCGGTGAAGGATCCTTGCCCGACACTGCTAGGAAGATATATTTTGAAACTAAGGTGGAGCCAATCATCCAAATGTCCACTAAAAAGGCATTTTCCCAGCCTCATGCATTCAGTGACACAAAGGAAAGTATTGGATCGAATGTGGTGCTCTCTCAGTGGGGAGACTTGTTTAACATAATCAGTCGGGATGATTACCCAGAATTTGTGCCACATAGTGACCCAGATGTCCGAATTCTCAATGACCAAGTATTCCTGAACATTTGGAGATCTTTCTTGCACATGGAAGCCTGCCGTAACCCAGTCTTGCCTTGCATTGAAACTCTGGGGTGGATAATCGACCATACAGATGTGAAAAAATTCATGGTAAATGATGAAAATGGCAGATGTGTTGGGGTTTTCTCCTAATAGAAGTCCAAAAGTACTACAAACTCAGAGACCCAGAGGAAAGGTTAAATACTGAGTTTGTGGTAAAATTCTATGAGTTCCATGACACCAGCAGGTTGATGGCCTCATGGTGGAAATAAGATAATAGGTTTATGAACACGAACAACGAATGGTACGGTACGACTAATATTAGAGAGCCATATATTTATTTGATGGTTCTAACCTGCATATTATACGGGGAGAGGGATTGCACCAAATTTTCAGAAGCTTGGATTCCCCTGACATACACTGTGGAAATCTCCAGTAGCAGCTTCAACTGGGGAGTGATTATTTTGAAACAGCTGAGCACCAACATATTGCAAGCCCATATGCCAAAGGATAGAGCAATGCCATCTTTCCATATGGCATCTTACTTACTAGACATGAACTACACAATGAACGTCTTCGTAGGCATGAATCTAAGCTGGCATATTGCAGAGCTACCCGTGCATGTCTATTTCAACATTATGTGGGATAACAGGTACAAGAGATCTCATTATCTTATTTGTGATGAATTTATAGCTCGATTTTATTTTATTCTTTTTAAGAAAGAATGCCCAAGGCTTATGACATCATCTAAGAAGTTGATTTCCAAAGTAGCCCACTGGTACCTAGAAGAAAATACCACCTAAATCAGAGTGTTTAAGGCCACTGGCTGATCCAGGTGGATATTGGTGGCCACCCACCTTTTTCAACTGACTCAAAACAGTTTTCTGGCTATTTTGGCAATTTACTATTTTTAGCAGGTTTTAACTTCTAGGGCCATTTTGAGGGCCTATATGAAGGTTTTTCGAGATCTAGGTTCTAAATGATAGATAAAGGAATAATTGAGCCTCCAAAATGAATCTCCTCAACAATAACTTTCCAACGAGCTATCATACACATAAAACAGAGATCGTATGCAAAAGTTACGACCCCAGGAAGTTGATGTACTAACTTACCCAAATGGGCCCCACATGACTTTTGGCGCTTCATCTCCTAGGGTTAGGTTTTTGGATGTCTAGGGTTTTTTGAATTCTTGTTTATTGTAAAACAAGGCCTTCAGAGCCTCATTGTAATCATCTTCTTGTGAATGCGAGTAGCCATCACATCTCTTCTCAGAGATAAGCTGCCACCATTCTAGCGAGTCTTTCACTCTGTATTTTTATAGTCTCTATACATTTCTTTCATTAATAGAAATCGTGTATTACTGTATATATGTGTTTATGGTTGCATCTCTGATACATTTATGTTATCTTATTTAATATCTACAATATCTCTGTCCATTTCTTTATTATATCTCCCCTCACATTTCGTGCCAAAAATAATCCAGATCAGTGGTATCAGAGCAGGCTGCTCTTGATCATTTTTTCAGTGCATGTCCCCGATGAGGTCCAAGTATAGCAAGTAAAGGAACAATGTTATATTGTTGGAAATGATGAGGACCAGTACATGAGATGGACCACACTATGGCAAGAGAGGGGCCAAGAAGTTCCAGAGTTCATCAATACCTTCCATACCTTGTGCACCAAGCTGGGTATCAAAGACTCCGAGCGACATTTGGTTCTGAAATACCATGGGGCTCTACACAGATACATCCATACTGAAATGGATTTTCTGGACATCTCATCACTCAGTGCAACTTATCGATATGCTGTCAAAATTGAGTAGAAATTTAAGCACCAGAACAAATGGGAATTTGGGTCTGCAAATCCACAACAACCAAAGTATGAAAAAGATGGCCCTAACAAATAGTCTCCCGAAAACCAATCCAAGACACAGGAAAAGAAGGGTCACGGGAAGACAAAGAAGGACACCAGAAAATGGTGTGATTTCCACAAAATCCCCTAGCACAACACTGATGAATGTCACTCAAAATAGTCATTGGTGGTCGAGATCAAAGACAAGGAACCAAACCCTGATTCAGAATCTGATTCTGAAAATACTGGTAAAGGACAGATTGTTGACGCAAACCCCACTGCTATTGTCGCAACCACAACAATTCAACCAGAAGAACCAACAGATCCTGAAGAGGGGGAGCGCCTTTTTCATTCACATATGTGGGTGAAGGGGACCCTGCTACATTTTATTGTTGATAGCGGAAGCCAGAAAGATGTCATCTCAACAGACGTCATCAAATAGTTGGGATTGTCGACAACACCACACCCACAACCATACAACATCGGGTGGCTTCGGAAAGGACGAGATCTCCGTGTCATCCAATAGTATCGGTTGTCATATGGTATCCAACCCTTTAAGGATGAGGTATTATGTGATGTTGCCCCAGTGGATGTCTGTGATGTTCTCTTGGGCCAACCATATATGTGGAGATGCCATGTTGTTTATGAGTCTTGACCCCGTAGTGTCATTGTTACTTTGGGGGGTCATCTCTACAGAATACCAAAGATAGTTCCAACTATTGTTCCACCTAAAAATTGTCGCAAGGTAGTATCTCATACTGCAAAATTCAACTTCTTTACAATCTGTTCAAAAGGGGTACAAAAGGACACTGCAACCACTACAGCCTTGCCCCTTGCATCTTCTATCCAACAGAAGTAGGTCGAAAAGGTTGCAACAAAGCAAAAAGATTCCTTCTGCACACCTTCCTCTCAGGTATCTTGACTTTTTGAACAACCTCGGCTTCAACAGGTTCATGATAGACTTCCATAAACTAAGCAGCACAATGTCTCCAACAATACATGCAGCTCACCAAGATGCAGATCCAGCAAACAATTTTCCCTCTCCCTCGGGAACTCAACACAATGGAGACCATTTCTTCCTAAGGAGGGAGGATTGATCCAGGTGGATATCGGTGGTCACCCACCTTTTCTGACTGTCTCAAAACAGTTTTCTGGCAATTTTGGCAATTTACTATT
Organism: Picea engelmannii; assembly: GCA_009831015.1. NCBI lineage: Eukaryota > Viridiplantae > Streptophyta > Pinopsida > Pinales > Pinaceae > Picea > Picea engelmannii. The sequence continues at coordinate 387,481 of ML784376.1, read as the reverse complement.
TTTAGCAAGTTTTAACTTCCGGGGCCATTTTGAGGGCCTAAATGAAGGTTTTTCTAGATCTAGGTTCTAAATTATAGCCAAAGGAATAATTTACCCCAAAAATTATTCTCCTCAACGATACCTTTCCAACGAACTATCATACGCCTAAAACAGATATCGTATGCAAAAGTTACGACCTCGGGAAGTTGATGTACTAACTTACCCAAACGGGGCCCACATGCCTTTTGGCGCTTCATCTCCTAGGGTTAGGTTTTTGGATGTCTAGGGTTTTTGGAATTCCTGTTTATTGTAAAAAAAGGCCTTCAGAGCCTCATTGTAATCATCTTCTGGCGAATGCAAGTAGCTGTCACATCTCTTCTCAGAGATAAGCTGCCACCATTCTAGCGAGTCTTTCACTTTGTATTTTTACAGTCTCTGTACATTTATTTCATTAATGGAAATCATGTATTACTGTATATCTATGTTTATGGTTGCATCTCTGATACATTTATGTTATCTTATTGAATATCTGTGATATCTCTGTGCATTTCTTTATTATATCTCCGCTCGCATTTCGTGCCGAAAATAATCCAGATCACTGGCGCTCCACATTTACTCCCCACTCATGTCCCAGATCAGATCATTGTGGGAGAAATATGCTATCAAACCATTCTGGAAGGCTATAATGCCACTTTGGTAAAAGAAAAAAAGAGAGCATTCATACCCTATGGATTTCATGTAGGGTTTTACATGGTAAAAGATACTACACAAGCAAAACAAGAGGGGTTGAGCTAGTTGGATTATAGATTTCCTACAAGATGATTTTGCAAACATGACCCAAAGGTCCTAGTACCCTAGAATGCATCACAAGTTTCTTCCTGATGGTCGTATGCCCATGATAAGTTTGAAGACATAATATTTACATAAGGTTCCCAGGACTGGGAGAAGGTGCTCCAGAGAAAATATAACCCAATATGACAATATTTAATCCATGACAATGGATGAATAGATTGAAATGATAGAACATGAAGCTCAATAATCCCTTAGGGTTAGGGAAGAGAACATAGCAGTAGAAGCCACATAGGCATAGAAGAGAGGGATGTTGTCGTTGGAAGAATTCCAAAGAGTTATCCAAAGGTTAGAAAATGATCCCCAACTATTAGAACCCATAAGGGTCACCCTGACCGACACAATCAATCTCAGAGAAGAGCTATATGGCTTAGAGTCAACCTCACTGGAGGAGACCACTCATCCAGAATATCTAGGCATTATGTCACAACATGAAAGGTCATCGATCACTGCTACAATGCAGTTGGGGGAAACAAGAACATCAAGTGGGACAGATGTGCCTGACATCCTCATAGACCTATTTACTATATACGATGATGAGGAAATTTCAAGGGTTTCACTCATAACCCCAATACCAATAACAGAGGAGGGAGAACCAAGGGAAACATCTACTCTAACTCCCAAAGTTTTGACACTGAACTAGTGGAAGCATGTTGTACACTGAATTTCTCGACCAATCAGGAATTAAACCTAATATGGATAGATCCAAGGAGGAGTTGGGCTCTGGTGAATAGGAAGAAGAAACAAAACAATAAGAAATCAACACCTCAATAGATGATCCTCTAGTAAATGTTGATCCTTTTCCCCTCTCCCCATCTAAAGCTGAAATTCCACTAGTCAACGAACCCCGACATGAGGCTGAGTCACCAGGACATACAAAGTTCCCCCTGCTAAAGAACTACATGAGCCAGTCATAGAACAATTATATACTGAAGGAAGCCTAGGCAACACTCTGACTTGGGGAGACCAAGAGATTCTTGAGCCAGTGGACGAGGTCACTAACATAAAAGAAATTTCTTATGACATAAATAGGAAATTTGTGATGAGAAGGACAACCAAGAAAAGGAGGCTCACGCTTGATAACACACTCCTTATTACCACACAAGAAACACTTCTCAACACAGAAAATGCTAAGACAACTGAGCGGATTGGGGCAGGGATGGCTATAACTGATGCAACGATGGACAGAGCAAAAAGGGATGAAAAGGAATTGGTAGCTGTAAAGAAGGGTTTAGATCATCTACACCATCTAGCGAAGTATTATCAGGATTCAATGCAGGAAGTAATATTCCTGAGGAGTGAGTTCAGACACATATATGAACAGTTCACAAACGAACGAAATCTATTCACCACACGCATAGTCGATTTTCAAGAGGATATTCTCATGGGGATAGAAACTTGTAAGGACATGCAGAGTTGGTATGAAAAGGCATATCATGCCTTAGAGAGGATTGACTATATTAGCGTGGTAGAAAAAGGTAGAGAATCAGACGAGCACGCCATTCGAGTACTAATGGATAACAACATCACCCAAATTAGGAAGGCAGCTGAATACTGGGTGAGCATGGTACGAGAACCTCAACAGAAGATACAAGAAAGGTGGAGAGAATGTGAGAAAATCTGGGAGAAGATCAATCAGGAAATGGTAAACATTGGTCCACCAGAATTCGACCCACCAAAAAATTTCGCTAATTTGTATGACATAGTTAAACAACATGCATAGCAAGACTCGACATGGGAGTCAGAGATATCACAGATTTCAAGTATGACTCTAGGTCAATTAAATAAGTTCATGGAGCACCCAATCAAATCCATCACAGTTCTCCAACGCTTAAATGTCAAGCTCATCAAGTATAGAAAACGAGAAGTGGAGATAAAGGAAGTCTTCTCTGCACCGATGGATCAACATAGGTTTCCCTGTGAAAAAAAATGCAAGGACCTTTTCTTCACATGGGCAGGGTATGAGAGAAATCATCCACTATAGTAAAAAATCGAATGATCTCAAGAGAACAAGGAGATAAATTCTACCACGTGTCAATTTTGTTTTACTTAACACAAATTTTATTAGTCATTTTTAGCTTAGTGGTCCTTCATGAATAGGGAGATCAACCTTGAGCAAAAGGTCGATGTTTTTTGGAAAGAACCTCTTTTTTGAGAAATGTAAAATAATTATTTCTGTGCAACTTTGATTAAGAAGTTCTGTTTAGAACCAAAGACAATTTTTTCATCTGAAGCGTCAACTTGATTGGATAGAGGAGGGATTGTTTCCATCTTCGAGTTTGATTATGTTGTTGTATTGAGTAAGAGTTGTTGTATCTATTGTTAATTTATCTTTCAATATTATAACAATTCTTTTGTTCTAGATGATGAAAAGAAATTGATGTGTTGATAGTACATCCAAGAGAACTAATTTTCTTACACTCATCTTTGTTACATATTTGTTTTTCTTTCTACAATTGTTATCTCAGTCAATGATGTATGTTCACAAGTAAAACATATTATTGCTAAGATTGAAATAGTTATGATTATCATTGTCTGCACACTGAGGTATAAGGGTTATCCTAAGCTCATCATTCTTTAGTATTTAGTAATGTCCCTTCATCATTTGGCTTATGCCATCATCTTTATTGTACCTAGATTATTCAAGAATACAAAAAATACAAAAAGAGAATCACTTAACCTGAAGGAGGAACTTTTCATAGAAATATACAACTATCATTTACCCGTAAAGCCCATTGATAAATCGGTCGGATCAAAGATATGGAGAACCATTACACTTATCAAACGCTTATGATTCTAATTGGGCCTCTTAAGAAGGTTTGTCTCCTACTATTGATTTAAAGGATTTTTTACCCTTCAACAAAATTGGCGCTAGAACGAGGACCTAAACGAATGAATGGATAACGATATTTATGATAATATATTCTGCATAGCCTGTAGATTCAAAACAACCCACATGCATGTTTAGTCATTCTCAAGACATCCCACATACAGAGAGTACTCTCAAAATGAGTAACTCACCTCAACACAAGCAATTAGAACACCTATTCCCTGAAATACCTTATGCTCTCCCCCACGAGACGTTGAACCAGTTCAGAAGAATCACAAGAGCTTATGCCTAGAAAATTGGAGCATTACCTTTATCTCCTTTACTTCCACATAGAAAAAAAGTAAGAAGACCAGTTGTTTACACCCCTGACCAGGTTTTTTTTCACACGGTAGAAGACCTGATATATTTTTCCCTCACTGAGATCGAACAACCCCTTAATTTGATCCCCAAAACACGAGTGGGTAACTACTCTGAACCTAACGATTTTGAATATGATGAGGAAGGGTCTAACTCGGATTGCTCATATTATGAATTGGAAGACATGGAGGATAATAACTACAACAATGAAGAAAGGGGAAATCAACCTCAAAATAATCAACCATGGTTGGCCATAGATGCTCTGGAAATCCTAGGACGGTTACATTGTTAAAGTTTAAGATATTATTATGTTTCTTTTCAATTTACTAGATAACTATAGCATAGATATGATCACTGAGAGAAACACAATCACAATATACACAACCTTTATCCTCGGAAACCCTCATGGGGAAGAAAACTGAACAAAAACTTCATTAATATAGATAGCCAATACAATGCCAAGACAATAAACAAAAAACTAGAGAATATCCTCTCCCAAGAAATTCGACCCTCTCTCTTCCTTCTTCCGACAACTGGTAACTGCAGCTTCCTTCAATACTTGCACACTGGATGAGTAAGCTGAGTGAGTGAAAAAATGAGGCGCTAGCTTCCTTTATTTATACAAGCTGGAAAGCACTGAAAGGAGGTGTCTCTTCACTAGTAGGGCCAAATTCTCTTTCTGGGTGGTTAGAACCACTTTAATTTTCCCGAGAGCCAACTTCTTAATTTGCATATTACAATTAGGGTTTGAACAATCCACAAAAGGGAATTTGGTCAATTACAATGCCTGACATGATCAATCCACAAAAGGGAATTTGATCTATAAATGAATGACTCAAATAATAATAATAATAATTAGAATACTCTTTGCAGTTACAATATTTCAACACCCCCCTTAACAAGAAGGGTATTCTACAACATCATCGGGGGAGAGAGAGGGAAACAAAACCAACATCTGGAACACTAACTGGAATATCTATAAATCATCATAATGTTTTCTCATCATCATCGTTCACAACATGGAGTTGGAGTAGCATCATCATCGTTCATATCATGGAGTTGGAGTAGCATCATCATCCTGATCAACATGAGGATGAAGTAACATCATCATCTTCTTTAGCATGAGGCTAAACTAATATCATCATATTCAAAATTAAATATGAACTAACATCATCATCATCATCATCTTCAACAAGAAGCCAAAGTGGCATCATCAACATTATATTCAACAAGAAGTTGAAATGGAATCATCATCATCTACATCAACATGGATTAGTATACCACTAATACATCATCATCATCAATCACAACACAAGGTCGATACAACATCAACAACAACAATATCACAGCACAAAGGCTGGAGCATCATCAACAAAAACAACATCACAACACGAAGGTTGGAGCATCATCAACATCAACACTAGGATGGAAATATTCAGCACGAAGCTGGCATCTCAAAAACATCAGCACGAAGATGGAAATCTTTAGCACGAGGATGGAATCAAAGCATGAGTCTGGCATCAAAACAACATCAACACGAAGCTAGAAATATTCAACACTAGGTTGGCATCACAACATGAGGCTAGAATCACAACAACATCAGCGCGAAGCTGGAAATCTTCAGCACTAGGTTGGAATCATAGCACGAGGCCGACATCACAACAACATCAGCGTGAAGCTAGAAATCTTCAGCACTAGGCTGGCATCACAGGATGAGGCTGGAAACACAACAACATCAGTGTGAAGCTAGAAATCTTCAGCACTAGGCTGGAATTACAGCACGAGGATGGCAACACAACAACATCAACAGAAAGATGGAAATATTTAGCACTAGGTTGGCATCATAGCATGAGGATGACAACACAACAACATCATCACGAAGCTGTAAATCTTCAGCACTAGGATAGAATCACAACACGAGGCTAGAAACACAACAACATTGTGTGGTACTCTGACAGATCCAAAGGATCTGCCCAGGAATCATAAGATTCCATAGGATATAAAATCCTAACAGAGCTACCACTACTGATCAGGATACCATAGTATCATCCGCACCACTCCCCCTTTTGAGGGAGGTCTTTTCAGACTATACCAATCTTGTCTCGAAAGTGCTCAAACTTTACATGAGACATGGGCTTGGTCAACACATCTGCAACATATTCATCGGTGCCAACACATGCTGGAGCTTTATTGCTCCTCTCTGCAACATATCACGAATGAAGTGATATTGGATCTCTACGTGCTTCAACTCATCATGGAACACATCATCTCTATACAAATTTGATTATCACATAGTATCACGGTGGCTTCCATCTCCAGATCAAATAGATTTGTCAACAACATCCAAAGCCATATGGTTTCACAACTGGTGGAACATGCAACAATGTATTTCACTTCTTTCGTGCTGAGAGCAATAGTCGATTGCTTCCTACTCTGCCACAAAGTCATGGTTGAACTCAGATTGAAACAACATCCTGAATTTCTATTTCTATCATAAACACTTCCAAATCAATCTGAATCGGTGTAACCACTCAGTCTGAAGTCATGATCTCTAGTATAACATAGACCAAAATCCAACGTACCCTTAAGGTACATGTTTTGCATCATCAAGGTGAACACGTATGGGTTATATGAGATACTGATTCAAGGAAAAACATATATCTAGCCTGGTATTCATCAGACACATCACTGAACCAATAATCTGTCTGTACAGAGTAGTATCAACCAATTCTGACGAATTATCTAGCCCAGGAAGATCTTCTCTGGGCTATGCCAAACTTCAAGACCTAAGAGATAATGCATTTAGGTCTTTCATCAAACTCTGTAGTGAGATTCTTCTGCAATCTGTGATGAGATTTTCTTCATCTTGTCAAGAATACATAATTTACATATAGTAGTAACATCACTGGCTCATCATTCATAACCTTGATATAAAGGTTAGAATCAACTTTACTCTTGGTAAAGCCCAAGCTCGTCAGGAAACTGTCAATTTTTCCATACCAAGCTCTAGGAGCTTTCTTCAACACGCACATATATTACTTCACCTTCAATCTTCAAATCAAATTTTCTCATTACATTGTACCAATCTGGTACACTTTTCCAGTTGCAACTCAATTTGCACAATCATGTGCTATCTCTATGTGCTCTCTAAAAAGCATTATCTATCTCATTGCTTGAGAGTATGTCCTCTCCTCTTTTTGCAAGTATTCCTTTTGGAACTGGGAATCTACACTTGCAACTTCTCTGAGAATGAGAATGACTTCTTCATCCTCACTGTGGCTGCTAAAATCTGAGAGTAACTGCTCTTATTCTATCATAGCAACAACTTCATCTGAAACTAAGGGTGGCTCAATAACTGATACTGAAGGTAGCTCTTCTTCTTTGATGGAGGTAACTCTATCTTTTATTGTAGTCATGTTTCCATGACCCAACTAATGTACTACACCAACTGGCACTCAATTTTAAATATGGGGATTGCTCCCCCTACATATCATACTATATATGAATCATGGTTGTTCTAGTTGTCTTCATAAATACTGGAACTATTTCTTCAATAAGTGTCTCATCATAGTCTTCTCCCTTTTGCTGGGAGAATCCTCTAGACAGACATCAAGATTTGTATACCTACAACATGCTTGATTTGTATGGATCAATCTTGGAAGTCATTACTGACTTCTCTTCTAGTCTCATGGAAGAATCCATATCCTAGTCTTTATGACTGGCTTCCTTCTTTGTCACTGAAACAGGGGAATCTTCCAGGAGATTTCATACCTCCTAGGAGTATCTGAAGTTACGATCTAGTATTCTCATGGCATCTATCTCCCAATCTTGGAAGTTGTCTCTCCATCTGATCCTTTATGAGATCAGACTTATCCTTGATTTCTTCTGAGTCTACAAGGACTTCATCATCTCTTACAGGGTATACTTGGTGTTGAATACCAAGTCTAAATATGAAAGACTGAGTCAGGATTCAAACACATTCTGCTTCATGTCAAGGTGGCTTCATTAACCTTTGAACAATTCTTCTGTGAGTTCTTGTTCTAAGGTTTGGTCATCTTTGGAGCCTTCTGATCCTTACAATAAATCTCCATATGAGATACTCTGGATCTCAAAGCATAACTTCTTCTTAATCTTCTTTGGCACATGAATGTATATGGTCATGTACATAGTCTTCTTCTTGTCTCATCTAATCTGTTTCCTTCTGCAACCTTCACTATAGCTTCATCAGGGTTATCACCTGTGACCTGAAACAAGGTCAACAAAACAACAAGAAAAAATAATACGCTTTTGATAATAGTAAATAAAACAATAGCATGAATAATCATTACAGTAGATCCTTTAGAGCTATCACTTGTGACCCGTCTGAAGCAAAGATCAAAAGTAATAAATACACTACGAAATGAGGTCAACACTCTTCTAGTGTTGTGATCAAACATTCCTCCATGGTAACCTCGAACTAAAACAAGAATTTTCTCCTAGAAGAGATGTTAGTTGTATCTGGAAAATGATTACATTAGGAATTTATCTCAATATGCTCAAATTCTACCAAGTATAATACTTTTCAAAGACTGATATATCAACTATAGTGTTTACTTGTAAAGGGGTAGTTATCAACTTGTCATGTGCAACTTTGAATCTTATCAACTTAATTAATAAAACCTGGAACCTGGAGCCTTGTCCTAAAGAATGAGTGTGTTTCTTTTCTTCCAAGCCTCCTTCACTCAAGATGATGAGTGATTTCTTCAACCTGTCTTCTATACTATGGAAATATGCTATCTTGACAGAAGGTTGGGTTAGAGGATAAACTCTATGATCTCATATTTAATCCATATAATACCTTGACTTTAATTTTGACCAAAGGTTAGTATGATGGTCATAGCTTCAACATGAAATCTAAATCAAAATAATGTCATAACAAATAGATTCATATCAAAATAATCAAACCTGGGTTACATTATTCCAATGAATGTGTTGGATCTTGAGATCCTTCTGGATCTATGGAAAGAGATCCCTTCTCCTGCAAATGCCCTTTAAAGCTTAATAAATTAAACATATGTGAGTACATACCTCTGATAGCATTTCCAGGTAGTGGCACCATCTGGTAGTAGCGGTAATAATTACCAACCCCTTTTAAAACTTCAAGAGTGACTGCAACTGGTACTACAACTGATACCTCAACTGATACTGCAACTGCAATTGATACTGCAACTAATTTTGAAACTGCAACTGCAACTGTAACTTGGGGTTTTATGAGGAAACCCTAATTTTTCAAACTTCAAATTTTGATCCAGGGGCTAGATGCATTGAGCTGAGGCGAGTAAGTTGGTGCAGTCAGATTTATTAAAAGACAAATTTTACCCACTCAAACTTGACCGACGGATTTCTGGAATGGTACTTCTGATTTTCTGGTACTTCTGGTTTCCTGGTACTTCAAGTACCAATGAAAACTAGGGTTTCAATTTTTGGGAGTTCTATCCACTGAAAAATGTATGCTGAAGGTGCCAATGAGTTCCTTACGCTAGGGAACACTTTTCTAGATGATCTTTTGGCTGAAATTCCTCTTCAATAAAAATCCTTAATTTTCTTGTACGACAACAGTGACGCTTTTCTTTATCCAATGAAAGATTCTCTCTTCAACTTAGTTCTAATACCATGTTAAAGTTTAAGCTATTATAAGGTTTATTTTAAATTTATTAGATAACCATAACATAGGTAGGATCACTGGGAGAAACACAATTAAAATATACACAACATTTATAATGGGAAACCCTCATGGGGAAGAAAACCCAACAAAAACTTCCTTAATATAGATATTCAATACAATGCCAAGACAATAAACCAAACACTAGAGAATATCCTCTCCCAAGCAATGTGCCTCTCTCTCTTCCTTATTCTGGAAACTGGTAACTGCAGCTTCCTTCAATACTTGCGCACTAGATGAGTGAGCTGAGTGAGTGAACAAATGAGGCAATGGCTTCCTTTATTTATACAAGCTGTCAAGTGTTGAAAGGAGGTGTCTCTTCACTAGTAGGGATGACTTCTCTTTCTGAGTGGTTAGAACCACTTTAATTTTCTTTCATAATGTGGTTAATGATTTTTAAACCAAATCTGCATCTGGCGATATACTTGTTTATTCGTATCGATCCAAAACTGGTTTTTCCTAATGATAAAGGTGATAGGTCCTCAATGTTTATAATATTGGTTGTCTAATACAATTTTTTCTATTTAAAAGGGGTTATAAAAGTTGGGCGGTAGTTTTGAAACTATAAATGTCTTCTTTTTAACAAATCCCATTTTCCCTTGTTAATTTAGACCCTATCCTTCACCTTACAATAATATAGGTTTGATCATAGTTATTTTCCTCACCTTATCTAAGACTCTTCAATTCGATATCAGTTTCGAATATGTTTAAGCATTTACTAAGACCTTATTTTAATGTGAATTTTTTTAATGAAATAAGGAAGGCTTATAGAAGTTAGACTATGATTTTACAAACTACTAGTTCTTCACCTTTAACACTTTCTCTTTTAGTTACAACTTTAAAACACCATCTTCAGTAACAATGTATGTTAGTGCTAGTGGATATTAGGCGCGTTATATTTTATGTTTGGTAGAAGGCTTGGAATCATTTGATTGCACATGGGTCCCTAGCACCTCGGTCAGAAGGTGGCGATGTGATACCTTATGAATGGATCATTGCACGCATTGATCGACAAATGCACATGAAGCTTGGCTTAGGGTTTTGTGCCTTTATATGGATGAAGTTGTTAATAACATATATTATATGTTATATTATAATATAACATAACATATAATATATGTTATGTTATATTATGAGTAGGGATGTTCTGGTTTATAATGTTAATGTGATTGTCACCCACTCGCGGGAAAGGTTCTAGTTTGTTAAGCCCTAATATTGGCTTATTACCTCTTAATTGGGGCATATTATATTAGTAATGTTATTTTATTTATGTCGGCTTTAGGCCATTAGTTGTAATTATACCTCCTATTCTCCTATATATACCAAGGAGACTATGCTCACTAGATGTTCAAACATCTAATCCATCTATTCCTCAAGATCTCCAAAGGATCATTGATAAGCATTCCAAAGTATTTGAAGATATTCCTAAAGGTCTCCCACCCACTCGAAATAATGATCATGAAATTCACCTAATTTCTGGGAGTGTTCCTCCTAACATCAGGCCATACAGATACCCTTATGCCTAGAAGAGTGAAATTGAGCACATGGTTGAAGAAATGTTAGAGGATGGCATTATTAGACCTAGCCAAAGTTCTTACTCTGCACTAGTGGTAATGGTATTCAAGAAAGATATCTCATGGTGTATTTATCCAGATTATAGAGAGCTTAACAAGATCACTATTAAAGATAAGTTTCCCATTCCTGTCATTGATGAATTGTTAGATGAACTACATGGAGAAATCTATTTCACAAAATTGGATCTCTGTTCAGGGTATCATCATATCAGAATGAAGGAAGAAGATATACCAAAGACAACATTCTGAACTCATGAAGGCCATTATGAATTTTTGGTCATGCCTTTTGGCCTTACAAATGCACCTTCCACATTCCAAGGGTTGAGTATTTGGGTCATATTGTATCTCATGAAGGTGTCAAGGTAGACCCTAACAAGATTAAGGCCATGATGGACTGGCCGATTCCCAAAACATTAAAAACTCTTAGAGGATTTTTGGGTTTGACAGATTACTACCGCAAGTTTGTTCGAAACTATGGAAGAATAGCAGCACCTTTGACAGAACTAACTAAGAAGAATGAATTTTCATGGACTCCAGAGGCAACTAAATATTTTGAACAAATTAAAGAGGTGATGTGTAAAGCTCATGTCTTGACCACTCCAAAATTCACAAAAACATTTATTGTGGAATGTGATGCCTTGGGAAATGGAATTGGTGCTATCCTAATGCAAGAAGGAAGGCCCCTGGCTTTTGAAAGTTGACCACTCAAGGGAAGGGACTTACACAAACCCATTTATGAGAAGGAAATGATGGAAATACTACATGCATTGAAGAAATGGCGTC
>ML784376.1:348306-373376 GCA_009831015.1 Picea engelmannii | reverse complement strand
AGGCTAGGGCGTCGACACCCCCTGAGGGTCCACCACACGCTCCGATTAGTACTGGTAGCATTCACCGAGAACTCAAGAAGGTCAATTTTCTAGAGTTCTTTGGTACCCCGAACGACGCAGCCACCGAGGCATGGTTGGAGAATATGGTGATGTGATTTGTGATGGATGTTCTATATGCACTACAAATACACTTAAAAACCCTTAATTAAATTGTCAATCCGGGGTAAGTAAACTTAGAGTTGTAGCAAAATATATGCCAAAGGTAGAAGGCTGGTAGGAGTATAGTCTAACTAAGGAAGGAAACTATCTAAGGATAATATACTCAAGAAAAACTATCTAATGAGCAAACCCTACTAAGAAAAATGAAACTAGGTAACCTAAGTACTTTTGGGTCAAGGGTTGATGGATAGTTCCTAAGAAAGCAAATGAAAACTCTATGTAAAGAAAACTAGTTTAACAATAAGCAGAAGAAAAATACTAAGCATAATAAGCAAATGGAAAAAGAAAACTTCTTTAACTTACCAACCTACATTCAATGAGAAACTACCCTATGAAAGAAAATAAATAAGCAAGTAAGCAAAAGCTCCTATCTAACCTATTAAAGAAAATAGACAAGTAAGAAAAGACACCTAACTAACCTACGAAAGAAAAGGATAAGCAAAGGCACCTAACTAACCTACTAAATCAAAAGAAAAGCAAGCAAAGACAACTAACTACTGCAAGAAATCAAAGTAAAACTTTTGATTGAACAACTATCTAGCTTAAGAGGCAAGTGGACTAAATGCTCAATGCAAAACTATTTCTAATGCGTGAAAGGAAATCTAAGAGGCAACTAGACTAAATGCTCAATGCAATGCATGAAAGGAAATCTATTCTATTAAAAGAAAGAAAGACTAACAACTAATTCTTAATCTATGATAAGAAAACTACTATCTAATCTATCCAAGCAAAGTCTATCTACCCTACAACAACAAATAAGACTATTTCCTAAACTAGGAAAGCAAGAAACTATATCTATGAAAGCAGGCAAACTATTCTTTAACCTATGACTATTCAAATATAATGTTGGTGGTTGTGTGAATGTCTTTGGTGTTGTATAATATGTCAATGGAACTTGACAACAAAGGACAATTCCAATGGTATAAGCTCAACACTAATCTCAATGGAAAAATGAAAGGTGTGGATTATACAATCCAATAAGAATTTATCCATGACAAAAATAATGTTAAATACCCTGCATATTCATGTATAAACCATCAAAAACATAACGAGATCATCATTATTTAACTAAGAAATTTAATTGCATTTTAATCTATGAAAGGAAATTGTGTAAAAGAAAACTATGCTATGTCTACTCTAACCATTCAAACTGCAATAAAGAAATAATTAAAAACAAAAATTAAAAACTGATATTAAAAAGTAAATTAACAATCTATATTAACCAACAACTAATTAAATGAAATCTATATAAAAATGAAGTAAGCAAGCTGTAACTAAAAAATGGAATTAAATCTATCCATCCATCAATCCTTGTCAGAAGAAAACCCAAATTAAAACTATGTTATGTTCTAATTAAAAACCTGTTCTAAACTTGACTGTAAAATTATAAAAGAAAGCATCATTTAACATCTACTTTTCACATGGGGTTAGTATAAAGAGAGACCGAGAGACTTGCAAGTCTTTTCCTAGTCTATAAAATCAATGCATGCTAATATGTATCAACATCTAACCTACAAAACAATTAAAACAATTAAGCTACAACAAACTAGTTAGCATAATAAAAACATACATGTACAGGAAAATAAAAAGAGTAATTAAATTAAGAATTGCATAAATAAACATGAAGACAGTTACCAAAATACGGGTGCCCCCCCCAGCAAGTCGTGGTCACTCTCTAAAATCACACCGCGAACTTAGCAAGCCGAATTCACCATAAAAATCCAAAAACGCAGTTCTGGCATAATTCTGGCAATGTAAAAACTCAAAACAGAGTAAAATCATTTTTTTGACAATTCTAATGCTTATGCTATTTGGTTAACAATATTATGACCATCCTAGCAGTATTTATAAGCTTACAGTCCAAGTGGTCGACCACAGGAGGGTCAAACCACTTCTAATTTTGGAAAAATACAATAAATGATGCCCTAACTGACAAAACAGAACAAGCCAATAATTACCCTCTTTGGAAAACTGAAATTGAGTTGTCTAGAGAACAATAGCTGGAGGGGGCAAGGATAAACAAAACCTGCGTGCCCGATTTTCCCGTCACTGACCACCAATACCTTAACTACCAAGTCACTTTGCATTTTTGTGCAATACACAGTGCTGGACAGAGTGTCAGATCGAGTGTCGGAACGAGTGCGAGATCAAGTGTCAGAACTAGAAACGTAGTGCGTTTTTTCCCTGTAACACCAAAAAACGTGAATTAGCTCTTAGAAATCATAAAAAATGATGAATTATACTTGATTCAATCATTAAACATAAATTACATGTACCTTATGGTGATCATACCATTTTATCATGAAATTCTTTAAAAACTTCCTTTAAAAGATGAAAAACACATATGTACATGCGGAAAAAGTGTATAATAACCGTCATAAAAGTGACATATCTCGGGCCCAACATGATTCCCACACTTACAATTTTTCAGGTCCCACTGCAAACAAAAATAAGTTACCCCTCGTGACTAGGCTTGCTGAGGAGGATCAGCTTTGGAAGCCTGTCCTTCCTATTGTGTAGACTTAGGCTTGTGCCTCTTATGTTGCTTTAATTGTTCTCTGAGGCTGCGGTTAGATTTATTCATTTCATCAACCAATCACTGAAGGGATTTGACCTTTTCCTGAAGGACTACATTGTCATGCTGAAGGTGTACATCTACTGTCTTCCTCTCTTCCAACTTTTGGTGAAGCTGATGGATTTCCTTTTGTAGATGCTCTATAGTTGGGACATAATCGATGATCTCTAAGGAAGGCTTATATCCTTTGAGGGATGTGGACAATCTATCAGTTTTAGGATCCAGATTGGGCATGGATGAAGTAGGAGTGATGGTAGATCGGTAAGGTGAGGTAGGTTCTGATTTTGTTTTCCTTAGTGGCTCTAATCAATCTACAGAGACTTCCCTAGGTTTCTTATGAGGGCTCTCAAGGTCGGAGGACACTTGGATGGGATCCGACACAGGTGGAGGTTTTGCATAAGGCTTGGTTCTTGTGTTCTAGGTACTCTTCCGAAAGGGTCCTTTACCCAATAGATTGGCTCCCCTCTTGTTTGTGGGAATGATGGGAAAGTCTTGCTGCATTACTTCTTGAAGCTTTTTAGGTGTAGGATCAAGAGAAAGTGAAGGCATTGGGGGGTCAACAGTGGGCTTCTTTTGGTCTTTTCTCTTGGCCTTTTTACCCGATGAAGAAGTAGGGATATCAACAAGATTTTGGTATTGTTCCAGCAAAGAGAGGGTTTGTGCAAGGGATTTTGGGGTTCTTGGAGAGAGAGGCTTGGATGGACATATATTTTTTAGGCTAAGTGGATTTTTGTCGGTCTTAACTATCAAGTGAGGGTTTGCAAATTGGTAGATAAAGGCATCCCAATTTTTCCCCTGTTTCTCTAACTCATCTAGAACAAGGAGATTGATCAAGCCATGGTGGAAGAGACTGTTGTGGAGATTAGTCACATTTTTCCTCACTTGAGAGGACATATTCTCCAAGCTTTTGAGAAAATAGAAGGGGAAGTTCAAGGGTTTGTTGAATAGAAAATGAGCCAACAATCTAAAATGACAAGCTTTGAAAGTAGAGTATCTACCTTCACTTGTAATTAACCTTGTGATGACGATGAGGGGGTTGGCCAATTCTACCTTTATCCACTCCTTATCATACCCTTTTGTTCCTGAAATGCTCTCGAATTCGAGCTTAAACACCTTGTTGTAACTTGAGCACGAAAATTGGTGGTTTTTGAACCATCTATCTCCCATTCTTGGAAGCTTTGTTGCAACAACAATGTACTCTTCTGTGACTTCAAAGGTGAGAGACCCTACATGTGATATCTTACCATCAAAACCAACTGCAAATTGCATAGAGAGACCATCATCATGGCCCTGCAAGATAGACAAAAATGGCCCCCAACTAGCGCACAAAAACACTTCCCTGCACTGTGCAAATTCAGGAATGGAAAACAAGTCTGAATAGGAGGAGGATTCATATATCCTAGGAAATGTGATAGAGGATAATTTAACCAAGAAAGGGTGTGAACATGCCAAGAGATGGCACGAATTGGGCATGGTCTGAGTGTGATTTGAACAGGGACAAATTGGCAGAGGTTGGGCGTGATTCCTTAACGCAGGGCAGAGCAAATGGCAAGGGAAAGTAAGATAATAGAGTGCCCAACCCAATTTTGGATGCTCTTATGGTGGAGTATGATGCCCACATGTGCGCGCGAGCTACCATGTGTGGGAAATTTGAATTCGATGGAAAGCTTTGGGGAAATGTAGTAGTGCATGGTTAGATCAATGTCCAAGTCTGTTGACTTGGACATTTGATCATAAACATATGAAACATCTTTAATCAATGCCTGAAACCAATTCAATTGAATGATTGAGTTCTGGTTACCTGGAATCTAGGATAGTTACTGGTGTGTATGGCACTTCGTTCGACACTTCAAATGACATCTCATATGACACCTCATCCGGTACGTCATACGGCACTTCATTTGGTACTTCTGTGTTAAGTGCATTTTCACCTCTTATAATGGATAGCCTACAAATTTAAAGTGTTTTTGACAACCACAGTGGTTAATGAGCAGAGGCAGAATGCTCCTTGCTCACCCAATCTTCTTGTATATGACATGTAATGTCAAAAAACTATAATGAACGGGTTATAGCAAGCATAAAATGTATTKTCAAACCTACAACATGCATCTTGTAATGAACAATAAACCGATAAAGAGTGGTCTATTAAGTGTGTGTTCAGTAATTTATAGCACATAGGAGTTTAAACATTTCAAAAATAACATGACTATCAATGTAATAACCTGTATCATAGAAATAATACAAAAATTCTTGCAAAGACTTATTTCTCTAGGCAATGATCATTTGTCAGCTCATGAACCCCTCCCCCACACCTAAGTATTGTGACACCTCACAATCAAAAGTATAGGAAACTAGTCAGTATCCCCCAATAGCCGAAGATTTATAGTATGTCAAGTGTAAAGATAAAATTTCACAGTTTGGTCTAACAAGACAGTTAGAAGATGGCCCCACCTATAGGATAAGAGATCCTATATATAGATAAGAAGAGGCAGGCAAGAGAGTTTCAAGATAGTATTATAGTCATTTCCCAATGGAAAGTTTATGAGATTCATTAACCTTAGATTAACCACACATACTCCATGTCATCTTTGTCTGCAAGTAATGTCGTACATTAGGACAAGTTTAGATTTATTATTTATTTTTGTCAAATCATCATCCTCGCTAAGTAGAATGCCCCGCTACCAACAAGCCTGTTCAATACTCCGATGGGTTTACCTAGTCATACCACAGGATGGTACCTGCTGCCAGCAGACTTGTTCAGTATCCCGGTGGGTTAGCCTCTTAAACCCTCAGAGACTGGCCCTCCATCCTTTAAGATTTTAGTATAAGTTTGCTTATGCAAGAAGATGGGGGAACAACTCTGAAACACATTTTTCTTTCTTTTTATTTTTAATTGGGATGGTATTTATGTTAGAAGATGACTTTTCGTTATATTATTAGTGTCTGTCCTGATGTAAGGGGTACTTAAGCAGATGTGGCCTATCTAAAGATATGATATAATCAAGCTATTTAGTGTGTAGTGGATGGTACCATTGAGAAAGAACAAAAGGGTATCTCTAGGCTCAACTTACTTTCTTCTTTTGTAATTATTATGATGTTTCTATGACTAACTTCTAATTAGACCGCCTTGTTACTCTTTGATAAAGACACTTGACTTACTTACTCAGGTTTCTTGGAAAAAATGTACGAGAGACCTCTAGGATTGATAGTTACGGTATCACTTCCTTATACAGTGGTGAAGAGTTTCAAGAGAAACTACTTTAGAATTCCTTAAAAAATGAGAATGTTTGCAAATATATGACTAACTACAGTAAGTCAATATTCATTTGATGCTTTAACAGACACAAAATTCAAGTATAACAATGTTTTGAAGAAAGATCTTTGAAACTGTGTACTCCCGGTGAAATAATTACTCACAGAAATATCTAGAATTGCCTTATTAACAAAATGCAAAAACTATTTACATATATAAAGTAGGAAAATCATGAAATTTTTCAAGAGCAAGGGGGGACTTCCCTACCTACTAAGGCCAATGCCTTGTCAGCTGTCATGGCCTGTAGAAAATATTCTCTGGAAATGGGCTTATGATAAAATTGAAGTCGGTGTCGATTTACCACAAAGGACACTTGTCCATCGTCAATTGTTTTAATTTTTACAGCTCCATTGTCATATACAGTGTCTACCTAGTATGGGCCCAACCACCGGGTGGTGAGATTTCCTTTGAAGGTTTTGAATTGAGAATCAAACAACAGATCCCAATCACCAGGCTGGGAGTGCTTCTTCTTAATAAGCTTGTCATGCCACTTGCTCCTTTGGTTCTGGACTAATATCGTCCGTTGGATGGCATTTTGCCTGATTTCATCCAACTCATTTAGTTGTAGGGATCGTTACTTTTGAGCCTCATCCAAGTTCAATCCTAACTCAACGACAATACAGAAGGTCCTTACTTGGAATTCTACAGGTAAAAATACTTGTTTCTCGTACACTAGCGCATAAGGGGTATGCCTAGTGGTATTCCTGCAGGTAGTCCGGTATGCCCACAAAGCCTCTAGGAGCCTATCATCCCAATCCTGGCGATGTAACTGAACGATCTTGGTTAATATGGCTTCTAGAACTTTGTTTGTGGATTCTACCTGACCATTGGCTTGCGGGTGGTATGGAGAAGATTTACGATGTTTAATCTCATATTTATTTGTTAGCTCTTTCATCATCTTGGAAGTAAATTGAGTGCCTTGGTCAGTAACAATTTCATGACAGACCCCGAAGTGGGTAAAGATGTCTTCATAGATAAATTCGACAACAAACTTCTCTGTGGCCCTGAATAGGGCTTTTGCTTCTACCATTTGGTGACATAGTCTGTACAAACCAAAATATAGTTCTTCCTATAGGACATGGGTGAAATTGGTCCTACAAAGTCAAGGGCCCATTTTTCAAAGGGTTCTATCATAACTTGGGCCTGTAAAGGCATTTCGTTAGATGACGTAGGTCTTCCTATCCTTTGGAAACTATCACAACTTCTCACATACTTGGAAGCATCTTTGAAAATTCTAGGCCAATAGTAACCTGAATGTAATACCTTATATGCTATACGTTTGTCAGAAAAATGGCCACCACATGGTCCATCATGACAACTTTGTAGTATATCAGGTACCTTGTCTTCTCAGACACATCTATGAATAATCAAATCAGGACCTATGCGAAAAAGATCATGACCAACCCAAGAGTAATTAGCACCCTGCATAATAATTTTCCTCTTTTCATGAGGTGACAAATGAGACGATAACTTCCTAGTGGCTAGATAGTTTTCCATATCCACAAACCATTGGGTATTGACAGAGAGGGAAAAGAGGTTCTCGTCCAGGAAACTATCATCTACAGGGATATCATCATCCTCATTTTTTATTCGGGAAAGAAAGTCAACTACTACATTATCCTTTCTAGGTCGGTCAAGCACAGTGATGTTAAATTCTTGCAATAACAAAAGCCACCTGGTCACTCGACCATTAGTTATAGGTTTTTTCATGAGGAACCTAATGGTAGAATGATCGGTGTGTACAAATACTTCATAACCTGTAATGTAATGACGAAACTTGTTAATAGCATGAACAATTGCCAAGAACTATTTCTCAGTGACTATGTACTTCAACTCGGCAGGAGACAAGTTCTTGCTTACAAAATAAATGGAATAGGACTATTGGTCCTCTTTCTGCCCTAATACCCCTCCTATTGTGGTGTTAGAGGCATAAGTGGATATATGAAATGGGAGAGTCCAATTAGGCCCTCTAAGAACTGGTGCCATAGACAACTTAGCTTTCAGGGTTTCGAAGGCAGTTTGACACTGCTCATCCAAACAAAATCAACATCTTTTATCAATAATCCAAACATAGGTGTAGAAATCTTTGTAAATTTTTCAATAAACTGTCGGTAATATATGACATGTCCAAGAAATATTCTCACCTATTTCTGAGTCTTGGGGGGTGGAATTCTAATAATGAACTCAATCTTTGCAGAATCGACTTTTATTCCTTCAGATGACTAGGACCACTCCTTCAGTTAACAACATTTTGCATTTTTCATGACTTAGGGATAGGTTCATTTCCTGGCATCTGATGAGGAATTTTTCTAAGTTGTCTAAGGCTTCCTGGTAAGTGTTTCCATAGACTTTGAAGTCATCCATGTAGACCTCCACACATTCATGAATAAGATCGACAAATATCCCTAATATTGCTTGTTGAAATGTGGCAGGAGCATTATACAATCCAAATGGTAAGACCCTATAGGCATAGGTGCCCCACAGACAAGTAAAGGTAGTCTTGTCCTCATCTTTAGGTGCTATAAGAATCTGGTTGTACCCACTATACCCATATATAAAGGAGAAATACTTCTTTCTGGACGAGGTATCTAGAACCTGGTCAATGAAAGGAATATGAAAGTAGTCTTTCAGAGTGGCCTTGTTGAGTTCTCGAAAATCAACACAGATTCTCCATTTCTCGGTCACTTTCTTTGGAACCACTACAAGCGGGGATACCCACTTACTATCGGAGATGGGATAGATAAATTCAACATTTATAAACTTTTGAATCTCCTCCTTGACTATATCTTTGAGTGTTGGGTTCATCCTTCTCCGGGGTTGCCTAAAAGGTGTCACTTCCCCCTGGGTATATATGTGATGGATGCATGTGTTAGGGTGTATACCCTTCATGTCAGTGCATTCCCATGCAAATGCTCCTGATTGTTCTTTAAGGATATATACTAATTGTTTATGTTGGTCTGTATCTAGCCCAAAGTTTATATGTAAAAATTTCCCTGGACTAATCTCATAGGGCATAGTATAAGACATGGCAGACTCATCTATTTCAAAAATAAAAGATGTCGAAGAAAAAATGGATGGGTCTAATTTTTCTTCAAATTCTTCTCCAAACATGTACTCAAATTGGGGAAAAGACTGTGGAAAATCCACACATGTAATAGGAGAAATGAATTGGTTTAACACATTTTCTGTTGTGTTCTCCTGAAGTGCCCATGCATGGTCACTTGGCAATACAGGTTCTTCCCAGTCTTCATTCTCGTATGGACATTCAAGCCACCATATATTCTCCATAATAGGTTGAGTTGTAGGGTAAATGGTGAGCTTCTGGATAGAGAGACCATTTGAGATGGTCATTTCTCCTTCTCTACAGCCACTAAATGCATTGGTGGTGGCTAGACAAGGTCATCTCAAAATAACGGGATGGAATTTGGTAGGATCCTTTGAATGAATGACAATAAAATCTACGGGGTACTCCCATGAGGCTAAAGTAACCATGACATCATCTAAAATCCCTTCAGGTATAACCCTAGTTTATCTGCTAATTCCAAAATGGTTGGGGTAGGCTGAAGAAAAGGTTGTAACTGTAATTGTTCCAAGGTAGTAGAGGTCATAACATTGATGGCTTCCCCTAGGTCTATGAGAGTGTTTCCAATGGAGACCTTATTAATGGTTATGGTCACTACGGGGTTTCCTGAATTCCCATATTTTTCTATCTTTGGTTGCTCTGATATGTATTCAGAAAGTCCTCCTACCAAATGTACTGTAGTAGAGTCCTTCTTCTTCCTACCTGGCTTCTTAATACACAATTATTTGACTACATTACTATAGATTGGAATGTCTTTAATGGCTTGAAGTAGGGGAATTTTGACACAAATATT
This sequence comes from Picea engelmannii, assembly GCA_009831015.1. Taxonomy (NCBI): domain Eukaryota; kingdom Viridiplantae; phylum Streptophyta; class Pinopsida; order Pinales; family Pinaceae; genus Picea; species Picea engelmannii. The sequence continues at coordinate 363,394 of ML784376.1, read as the reverse complement.
TTTCAATTCATTCAAAATGTCAAATTCCATTCGGGTGGTAGGTTTCTTGATTACCAATCCGTCTAGATAAGGAGGGACCTTCATAATTTGTGAAGGTTCATTTTAGGGAGTCTTGGGTTCTTGATTCTTCAAGATAATAAGATCTTCCCACCTAGTGTCATCTATGGGTTGTTTGGTGATTTCTTCTTCTTATTCTTCCTGGATGACTACTGAAGGTCTTTGCCTATCTAGAACTTTTCCCGATCTTAGTTTAATTTCCTGTAATGGAACAAGAGTAATAACATATGTCGAGAAGGCCTGCATCTCAACATTGTTAAGAGGTTGAGGGTTCTTATTATTAGGATTCAACACTGGCTGTGCCGGTAATCGTGTCGGTTTCGGGGAGCTTGCATTTTGAAATTGTAGCAGTTGTTGTTGTGGGATAGGAGCTAAAGGTGGTGGAACAACACCTAGAAAAAGTTGCAGAGTGTTCGATGAGAACTGAGGATAAGGATGGTTTTACATAGGGATAGGTGGAGCTTGAGGGTTTCCTTGGTTGTGCCCTCCCCTCCATCCTTGAATCCAAGGATGTTAGTATTGAGTAGACTAGCTTTTCCAACCTGGTGAGTTCCACTATTGTTGTTGATAATAGGGTGGACCTTGACACTGTAGATCTGGGTATGTGGGTTGATTCCTAGGATACCATGGCCTCCTAGGTGCATAAGAAGATTCCCCAGGATGCCCACTCCTATAGATGGCTAATAAACTGGGCAATGGTGGAAATTTTTCAGTCACATGGTCTTCTGTACAGAAGCCACAAACTGAAATGTTATCTAATGGGCAGTCCCTTGAGGAATGCTTCCTCCTGCATCTTGGGCAATATATGCTCATTGCTACATTTTCCTCCTCCTGTTTCTTTCTGAGTTTAAGGGTATCCAACTAGGAACTTATTGTTCTTAAGATGTCAGTCTTAAATTTTTCTAAAAGGTTCCCTATCTCTACTCTCGTGATACCACCTAAACTAACTGGTTTTAAGCTTCTATTGTAAGGGTCCTGAACATTCTTCCCTGTTTTGGCTCTAATCCTTAAGTAATTTTTACACATTTCACATATTTTAGCAAATGGTTTATGAGAGATGTCACTTGATGCCATCAGGTTAAACATCTCTAAATATTATTCTGAAATTCCTTTAAGGAAAAGAGCCCTAATTGCATCCTCTGGGAGGTTATGGTATTTTGACTTCTGGGAGATATAACCAAATCTTTCCATATAATCTTCGAGGGTATCTTCTTCTAATTGTTGTATTTAAAAAATGTCATTACGAGACTCTTTGGTCTTGCAGTAGTCTTGGTACTTCTTGAGAAATATGTCTTTCATGGCTTCCCAAGACCTAATACTAGATTCTCCCAACCCCATGAACCATCTTAGTGCAGAGTATTTGAGGGTGGAAGGAAATAGTTTTAATTTCTGGGCATCTTGTACATAGTTGTAGCTCCTACACAAGATGTCAAATTCAAATAGGAAGGTGTCTAGATCTTCACATTTTTTACCATAAAAGGTAGCCAGTGTTGAGAGAGGAATATTCTTCATGTTGACATTCAGAGTGGTGTCTAAAATCGGAAGATCGAAGGTAGTTTCGGTTTGGTTTCCAGTTTCTTCGTCCTCTCCATGTATTACATTGTTATGGTCCTCTTGATCATCCATATTGGCTTGATTTCTGAAAAGAGAGTACCTAGGTGGTTTTATCTTTGAAGAAAACAAGATTTCCTTTTGATGGAAAGGTCTTACTACAGATTGGATGTCTGGGACTCTACTCAAGCCAGTTGAGACTACTGGTGCTAAAGTTTCTATGTCAATTTGAGATATGATTACATTGGCTGAACTACCAAACAAAATATTCACCTGTTCAGGGTCTATGATGTCCTTAAAATTAGGGTCTCTTGGTGGTGGTGTAAAAGCAAAGGTTGTATTGTTTAGTTCTGTGGAAGACTCGAGTGGTCTTGCCTCCTGTCCTAATATGATTGATGCTTTAGTTTCTTGTTCTACAGTTCTCCTTGTGTTAGTCCCTTCAGAGACGACGCCAAAAATGATGGGTGTTCTTTATGCACTAAAAAGACACTTAAAACCCCTTAAATTGTCAACCCGGGGTAAGTAAACTTAGATTTGTAGAAAAATATGTGCCAAAGGTAGAAGGCTGGTAGGAGTATAGTCTAACTAAGGAAGGCAACTATCTAAGGCTAATCTACTCAAGAAAAACTATCTAATGAGCAAACCCTACTAAGAAAAATGAAACTAGGTAACCTAAGTACTTTTGGGTCAAGGGTCGATGGATATTTCCTAAGAAAGAAAATGAAAACTCTATGTAAAGAAAACTAGTTTAACAATAAGAAAAAGAAAACTACTAAGCATAATAAGCAAATGAAAAAAGCAAACTTCTTTAACTTGCCAACCTACATTCAATGAGCAACTACCCTATGAAAGAAAATAAATAAGCAAGTAAGCAAAAGCACCTATCTAACCTATTAAAGACAATAGAGAAGTAAGTAAAGAATCTTAAATAACCTACTAAAGAAAAAGGCAAGTAAGCAAAGACACCTAACTAGCCTGCTAAAGAAAAAGACAATCAAGCAAAGACAACTAACTACTACAAGCAATCAAAGTAAAACTTCTCATTGAACAACTATCTAGCCTAAGAGGCAAGTGGACTAAATGCTCAATGCAAAACTATTTCTAATGCGTGAAAGGAAATGTAAGAGGCAACTGGACTAAATGCTCAATGCAATGCATGAAAGGAAATCTATTCTATTAAAATCAAGAAATAATAACAACTAATTCTTAATCTATGATAAGAAAACTACTATCTAATCTATCAAAGCAAAGTCTATCTACCCTACAACAACAAATAAGACTATTTCCTAAACTAGGAAAACAAGAAATTATATCTATGAAAGAAGGAAAACTATTATTTAACCTATGACAATTCAAATATAATGTTGGTGGTTGTGTGAATGTCTTCGGTGTCGGATAATATCTCTATGGAACTTGACAACAAAGGACAATTCCAATGGTATAAGCTCAACACTAATCTCAATGGAAAAATGAAATGTGTGGATTAAACAATCCAATGAGAATTTATCCATGACAAAAATAATGTTAAATACCCTGCGTATTCATGTATAAACCATCAACAACATAACGACATCATCATTATTTAACTAAGAAATTTAATTTCATTTTAATCTATGAAAGGAAATTATGTAAAAGAAAACTATGCTATGTCTACTCTAACCATTCAAACTGCAATAAAGAAATAATTAAAAACAGAAATTAAAAACTGATATTAAAAAGTAAATTAACAATCTATATTAACCAACAACTAATTAAATGAAATTTATATAAAACTTAAGTAATCAAGCTGTAACTAAAAACTTGAATTAAATATATCCATCCATCAATCATTGTCAGAAGAAAACCCAAATTAAAACTATGTTCTATTCTAATTAAAAACCTATTCTAAACTTGACTGTAAAATTATAAAAGAAAGCATCATTTAACATCTACTTTGCACACGAAGTTAGTATAAAGAGAGAGAGACTTGCAAGTCTTTTCCTAGTCTATAAAATCAATGCATGCTAATATGTATCAACATCTAACCTACAAAACAATTAAAACAATTAAGCTACACCAAACTAGTTAGCATAATAAAAACATACATGTATAGGAAAATAAAAAGAGTAATTAAATTAAGAATTGCATAAATAAACATGAAGACAATTACCAGACTGCAAGTGGCCCCCCCAAAAAGTCGTGGTCACTCTCTAAAAGAACACCACGAACTCAGTAGGCCGAATTCACCATAAAAATCCAAAAACACAGTTCTGGCATAATTATGGCAATGTAAAAACTGAAAACATAGTAAAATCGTTTTTCTGGCAATTCTGATGCTTATGCTACTTGGTTAACAATGTTATGACCATCCTAGCAGTATTTATAAGCTTACATATCAAGCGACCGACCACAGGAGGGTCAAACCACTTCTAATTTCGGTAAAATACAATAAATGATGCCCTAACTGACAAAACAGAACAAGCCAATAATCGCCCTCTTTGGACAACTAAAACTGAGTTGTCTGGAGCACAATAGCTGGAGGGGGCAAGGATAAACAAAACCCACGTGCCTAATTTTACCATCAATGGCCACCAATACCTTAATTGCCAAGTCACCCTGCGTTTTTGTGCAATACACAGTGTTGGATAGAGTGTCAGATCGAGTGTCGAATCAAGTGTCGGATCAAGTGTCGGAACTAGAAATGTAGTGAGTTTTTTCCCTGTAACACCAAAAAATGTGAATTAGCTCTTAGAAATCATTAAACATGATGAATTATACTTGATTCAATCATTAAACATGAATTACACATACCTTATGGTGATCATACCATTTTATCATGAAATTCTTCAAAAAGCTCCTTTCAAAGATGAAAAACACATATGTACATGCGGAAAAAGTGTATAATAACCGTCATAAAAGTGACATATCTTGGGTCCAACAATTTTCACTTCACAAATATACCTCCAACATGAAGGTCCGAATGGTAGTGTTTCAACTGAAGGGGAGCGCTCTTCTATGGTGGAAGACACTCTTGCCACAATTGAAGATGGTCGTCGAAGACGTGTCATGGGAACTGTTAGAGGAATGGTTTCGGGAGAGGTATTTATCTAAGGAATTCATTGAGCACTAGCTCAATGAGTTCAACACCTTGTGGCAGGGAGGTCGTACAGTGCCCGAGTATGAGGCCCATTTTATGGAGTTTCTTCGGCACCTGAATACCGAGAAACTTAAGGTCAATAGGTTCCTTGTCAACATTCTTGCAAAGGATAGGATAATGATTCCTCAAACCTTGCATGATGTTGTCCAGAAGGCCCTCATAGTAGAGGAGGAGCTTATCAACGGGGGAAGAGCAGAAAATAGTGAGACCAGTGGGGAGGTGTCATCTATTGTGCAACAACATCAGATACCAACTAGACATTCATCGGGATATCGTGGCTTCCAGAGAGGATCCACGTTCACTACACCTCGGTGAACAACGCCTTGGTAGCAGAATCCTTATCGAGGACCACCGCAACAACAATAACATCAACCGCAACAAAAACAGTTTAGGCCTGTTCAATAGAACAAACCAGGGTTCCAGGCCGGTGGGTTGTCATCTTCTACTTTGGGTGCTTAGAGTACTGGACCAAAGAAAGGGTGTTGGACATGTGGGGAGCCAAATTACCAGTGTGACCGCCCAATGGAGAGGACTAGAGAATCTGGATCATCCGGACCCACTACCGTGGGAGATTTGGGAAAGGCCCATCGGATTCATGTAGTGGTGAATAACCATTAGGAAGAGAACCATTCAACTATTCTCAAGACGTCAGGGATTGTCGCCGACTAGGCCCTTAGTATGTTTATAGATCCAGGTGCTACCAAGAGTTTTATTTCTGGTGCAGCGCTAAAAATAATTAAGGTAAAGGTAGTCGAACATGATGTGTTTAGCTTGGTAGAAATGGCTTCAGGAGCCAAATAGAAGGTTGGTGCGAAGGTTATGGGATGTATCCTTAACCTGGGAGAGTTCGTCACTAGGGCCAACCTATACGTCAAAACCTTAGGGTCTTATGACATCGTGATCGGTATGGAATGGTTGGAATCACATGATGTGATACTCGATTGTAAGACGAAACAGATGAGTTTGGTCGATGACGAGGGACAAAGACGCTTGATTGTAGGTCTGAACCAGGGAGTCTCCTTGAGGTTCATCTCTTATTTGCAGCTATGGAAGAGCATGTGCAAGGGATGTAAGCTTTATGCGATCCTTGCATTAAATGATAAGGGAGTAGTAGAAGGTCTAAAACACCTTCTGATGGTGAGAGACTTTGCAGAAATATTCTCTGAGGAGTTACCTGGGATGCCACGGGAGAGGGTGTTGGAATTTACCATCGACCTAAAACTAGGAACTGAACCAATAACAAGAACACCTTATCGGATGTCAAACTTGAAGTTACAGGAGTTGAAAATGCAGCTAAAGGAGTTGCTGGACCTAGGACTTATACATCCAAGTGTGTCACCATAGGGTGTGATTGTTATCTTCATACGCAATAAGGATGGGTTGTGGAGACTCTGCATTGACTATCGTCAATTGAACAAGGAAACGATCAAGAATCAATATCCATTTCCAAGGATTGATGATTTGTTTGATCAGATGAAGGGTACAATGATGTTTTCAAATATTGAATTGAGATCAGGGTATCACCAGTTATGGATCAAGGAAGACGACATCCATAAGACCTCCTTTCACACGAGGTTTGGACATTACGAGTTTACTGTTTTACCGTTTGGACTGATGAATGCCCCATGGGTATTTATGAGTTTGATGAACGGGGTATTCCACGAATACTTGGACAAGTTCATCCAAGTGTTCATTGACGATATTTTTATTTACTCTCCGATGATGGAGGAGCATGATGATCACTTGTGCATGGTACTACAACATCTACGAGAGGACAAATTGTATGGGAAATTGTCTAAATGATCGTTTTATCAATCAAAGATTCACTACTGAGGGCATGTCATCTACGACGAAGGTATCATTGTGGATCCAGCTAAGTTCGAGGCTATTATGGAATGGACTGCATCGACGAATGTCCCCGAAGTGCGTAGCTTCATGGTTTTATCAGGATACTATCGACAGTTCGTCGAGGATGTTTCGAAGATAGAAAATCCGATTACACAATTTCAAAAGAAGAACAAGAAGTTTGTTTGGACCGAGAAATGTGCGGAGGCATTTCAGAGGCTCAAGGAGCTGTTGACGACAATACCAATACTGAAGGTCCTTGACATAGATGCAGAATTCTTGGTATGCACTGACGCATCCAAGGAAGGCTTAGGCGGAGTCTTGATGCAATACGGTCGAGTGATCGCTTACATCTTGAGAAAGTTGAGAAGGCATGAGGAGAACTATGCAGCACATAATTTGGAGTTGTTAGCCATTGTTTATGCTATGAGAGTTTGGAGACACTACCTTATTGGACAAAAATTGAACTAAAAAAAGACCACTGTGGTCTACAACACACTGCAAAGTGACTTGAATGTGCGACAACGACGTTGGTCGAAATTGCTTAGCGAGTACGATTTCAAGATTACTTACATAAAGGGACAGTGAACAAAGTGGAAGATGCGTTGATTCAGAGACCGCACATATTTTTGGTGATGCCTCTTCAGACGAATCTACATGAAAAAATACTAACTTTACAGTGTGATGATGACCGGTACAAAGAGGTCAAGGATTTTATCGAACAAAACACAATGATGGTACCAACATTTTAGGGATTTACTGTGGACAATGACATATTATTGATATTTAAAAGTCAAATTTACATACCACCCAACGAAGAGTTGAGGAGTTTGATCCTAAACGAGGCTCATAGAGCAGTGTATATGGCTCATCCTGGAGTCATGAAGATGAGGGAAGACCTTAAACCCTAATTCTTCTAGAAAGGAATGAAGAAAGACAGTAAACTATGTGGCAAGTTGTCTAGAATGTCAGAAGGTGAAGGATGAACATAGGCATCCAACACGATTACTACATCCACATGCTATTTTGAAATTTAAAAGGGAGGTTATTTCGATGGATTTCATTGTTGGACTGCCATTGACGACAAGGAGACATGACTCAATTTTTGTGGTAGTTAACACTTTGATGAAGAGTGCTCATTTTATTCTTGTGTGTACAATGTATCAGGCACCTGACATAGCTAGAGTTTTCATCATTGAGATTGTGAGGCTGCATGGTGTGCTTAAGAGGATTATATCCGATAGAGGATCAGTGTTTATAGGACGATTTTGGACTAGTTTCCACGAGGCATTGGGAACCCAACTTAACTTTAGTACCACATATCACCTAGAGATAGACGGATAGATAGAAAGAAAAAACCAAATATTGGAGGACACGTTGTGTATGTACGTGATGGACCAACATAAGCATTGGGAACAATTCTTTCCACTGGTAGAATTTTCATATAACAACAATTATCAAAGCACCATTAAGATGGCACCTTTCAAGTTTATTTATGGGAGACCATGTTAGATTCCTTTGAGTTGGGATCAGTTTGAGGATAGGGTCCTGGTGGGACCTGAAGTGATCCAAGAAATGGAATACCAAATGAAAACCTTAAGACAAAGGATAAAGAAATCATAGGATCGTCATAAGAGTTATGTCGATGCGCATCGTGTCAATTGTAGTTACAAGATTGACGATCGAGTCTTCTTGTGGGTGAAACCACATAAGCATTTGATAAGGTTTGGAAAGGGTGATAAACTCTCTCTTAGGTTCCTGGGACCATTCAATATTGTGGAAAAGAAAGGGCCCATGGCCTATTGACTAGACTTGATTGATTCTTTGAGGCGTATGCATGATGTTTTTCACGTATCAGTTTTGATACATTATCTTAGTGATCCTACACATGTTATTGAAATGAGTTCCTTGAAGGTATTGGATGAAGGTTCTCTTACAGCGGAGCCAATACGCATCCTATACCATCGCATTCGACAACTACGACATCGAACAATAGATCAGGTCAAGGTTCAGTGGGACAACTATAGTCCACACTTGGAACCCTGCGAGGATGCATATGATATGCATCAGTAGTTCCCATATTTGTTTGATAACTAGACATATGAGACTATGATACAATTTATTTCGACACTTTTATACTGTGAAACTTCAGGATGAAGTTTAAAACAAGAGGGGGTGTATGTAACATCCCTCTCTTACACGCACTGAGCAGACTTATTCTTTGAGGACACTTATTTTTGTTGTATTTACATCGACAGGTGCTATTGACTGGGTTCTCCTAAGTGTGCAGGACTTTGGACAGTGAGGATGTCAAGGCATCGATGAAACTTTGTGGACTCCATATCAAGTCAAGGAGTGGATTGTTAGGGTTTGAATGTTTTTGATGTAACATATGTACATATGATTAGATATTATTATGTTGATTGTTATTGCTGACATGATTCGTTGATGGATGCAAAATGATGATAGCTTGTTGACCATACTCACATTTCGAGTAAAGGGGTCATGCATGACAACCAGAGACATTGAGGGAGAGGTGTGGCAACATCCTTGCCACATCCTACTAGAAGTCCCATGATGGCTAGAACTGTAGGGTAACAATTACCTAGTTTGAGAGAGCTGCAATGCCGTGAGAGAAGACTGTGACAGTCGCTCATGATGATTCTAATGGGTGCACAATAAGGCATGCTCCTTATTCCTTAGAGGCCCTTAGTCTCCCACAAGATCACCTGACAGAGTATTGACTCCAAGGGTTTGACATCTACCAAATTCAGTCAAGAGGTGAGTGGCACCCTTAGAGCACGTAGTGCATCTTGAAGGGCACGTCGCACAAATTAAACAAAAAGAGGAAAGTGGCACCCTTGGAGCACGTAGTGCGTCTTGAAGGGAACGTCGCACAAAGAAAATAGAAAGAGGCGAGTTGCACCCTTGGAGCACGTAGTGCGTCCTGAAGGGCACGTCATGATTTTAACTATGGTAAGTTAATAAACCTAATGCCTAGAAAACTATGCCTCCTTAGGACCTGACCAGCCTTAAAATGAATGATGCGATAAGTAAAGTTTAATAACAATTTTTTCCCTTAAAAACTGTCGCCAAGCCTAGTGAATTGCAAACCTAGGTTTGAGTAGAACCTTTGAACAAAAAAAGCTAATTAGACATGTAACAAGAAGGGGGTAAGGAAAATTCAAGCATTAATAATTAAAGTGGAAATTTAATAAAGGTTTAATTAGTAAAAGGGGTATTTGGTTGTTTTGTTTAAACCTACTAATTCTGAACTTAGTGATAAAAGGGGAAACTTTAAGAAAAAGGGAAACTTAAAGAAAAGGGGGAAGCCTAAGGAAAAAACAAAACTCAAAGAAAAAGGAAAACTTAAAAGAAAAAGGGGAATGTCTAACTTAGTAAGGAATCTAGCCATTGGAACTTTTTATTTATGAACTCAACTAGGAATTAAGTAAGGCGTAAGTCATTTAAGAATTGTAAGGGAATAATGGGACACCGAGGAGCATTTTTAGGAACGCTTTTAGGTGGGTTATGGAAATAGGAATATTTAATTAATTAATAAAATTGATTTTCTAGTGCAACTAGGGGATTAGAAGACATGTGTACGGGGGAGTTTTTTCCTAATTAAATAAATGAAAAAGGAATCTAATGCGGGTTTGGAAACTAATGAATAAGAAATTCTATAAACGACATGGCGGAGGAGGAGTAGGGATCATCATTTGTCTTGTGTAATGTTATGTTGTTGAAATGTTTATCTTGACTGAGTTTTCACTTGTGGGAGTTGGGATACCCAGCTCAGGTAATGAGTGGTAGCTCAACCTTGCGAGGTGAGATGGGTGCTAGAATTCTCTGGTATCATGTGTGTGGCCCCTTTGAGGCTCTGGATGCTTATGGGGAAGAAGAATACCCATAGCGTTCGCTGGGAGGTACCGGTGAGGTTGCGTCGGTCGACAAGTGGGATCTGGACTGAGTGAATGCGTGGGAGAACCTCTTCGCCTCATAGTCATCGATAAAGGTACACCTGTTAAGGTTGTTACTTTCAATAAAGTTAATTTACACTTGTTTATTTTATTGTATTCAGATGACGAGTTAATTTGCATGAGTTTTCCTTGCATATGTGTTTCTACAGTGATTGTAACAGTTTTTTTTGGTAAAATCATAATTGGTAATTGTAATCTCCTTGTCACTTGATTCATCCTGTAAGAAACCTTGCTACCCAGAGTGTCTTTTATTTCTGAGTTACTGTCTAATTGTGTGTGGCCAGAATGAGCCCTGGAATGAAACATTGCCTGCACTTTTGTATCTCCTGCATGTGTTTTCTTTATTCCTTATGTTGGAACATATATATTTTTATAAAATTTAGACTTAGATAAGTTTCATTCTTGTTTAAATAAGGACAAACACACACTTGAATATCACCATTGATGAAGTCTTTCGTTGAATCCAACGATCTAAAATCCTTAAAAGTTATGGAGCCGCGCACTCATTAAAAGGTCAAATCACTAAAGGCTACCTTCGAAATGTCGGGTTTTGGGGTTTCACAATACTAACAATCCAACATCTAAGAACTCCAAAGTCCCGATATATGAAGTCGCTAAACTATCTTAAGTTAAACTAGGTTATTTTAGGGTTAAGAACAATTAACGATTAATAAATCTTATTGTGATTTCGCGTTTCGAGGATCCTAAAATACAACAACTATCAATATCCTGAGACCTGAAACCCCAAAATATTTGAGGTTAATCATGATTAATTAAAAGGGTTAAACACAATTAAACTTAATTAATCACATCACGATTTCACATTTCGTAAGTTATAGCTCATGCTTTTATAATATCTCCCGAGAGACGAAATGATGAAATTTACTTAATGATAAATATGATTAAATGATGCTTTAACAAAGATTATCTCTTAATTAATCCATCGCATAATGATGACTCAGATAGATTCAAATTTCATATGTACTTTTCCCGAGCATGAACCACCAAAAATAAATTCCATTAATGATGCCTTTACGAAAATCAATCTAAATAAGACTTTGAGCCGCCTCTTGAATCTAATTCATTAAAGATAGTAAATACTTTGTCAGTGAAGGTATTGGTTGATCGATGCGATTAAAGAAAAAGGAATGCGAATTTGAATTTCATTATGCGTTTTATTAAGCCATAAGTTTTTCCAGCTGGAGGATTATATGCCTTTCTTGTGGAAGATAACAGAGTTCAAAATCTTGATACCATGGCTCCACGGAAAACACCTAAAGCGACTGGTGAAATTTCGAGCCAAAACACAGATTTTCTCTCCGATACCTTGCCCAGAAGCATAGACACTGTTAAGTCCTAGATGCACGTATTCAACATCTTACAACATGAATTGATAAATTGCCCGAATGATTCAAGCGACAAGAAGAAGGAAGACCTATCTACCAAATAAAAATTTGTTGCTCAGTCAGAGCTACAGAAGATAGTGACAAGGCCTAATCTCTTTCCCTACAATGATATCATTGATTGGGAACTGGACCATGTAGATATCCCAACCAGGACTATTTTCAATTCACAAAAGGTCCCAGTTGGATCTTTCAGGCCAGAACATCTACAGGTGATGTACAAATTGTCTCTAGTATCCAGTTTAGTTTACAATGAAATTTCCTAGTAGATTTCAACAAGAAGGAATGCAACCAATACGAAAAAAAACTTCTCGATTTAATTAAAGACTGGTATTCTTTCCCTAAGAAGTTTAGAGAGGAATCCCATGGTATATACCCAGTTGCTGCACTAGAACCCCACATAATGTACATAACAATGATGATGTATAGGCTCTACAGGAAGGAAAACACATATCATTTCTTTTTACCGTGGGTACCTATTATACACACAGTAGCAGAAGGGTACTCTTTTGACTGGGAAAATATATTGTTAGACAGTTTGGTTCAAGAGATTGCAAGATATCAGTCACTAAGAGCTAAGGGGAAAAAAACCCAATTTTTCATGGTGGCTTATATTATGGATGCCGTCTGTTTCATGATGCCTTTCCGCTGATGGATTGGAGTTGGACTCCAAATAGTGTCGAACCCATACATATTTATCATTCAAAGATTTGGGAAGAAAGGGAAAAAGACTTCTTTTATGAGATATGCAACTGGGTAGTGGTGCCGATGCACACCACCATATATGGCTACCCACCCCCCAGAATCTCTGACAAAATTGTGAGTAACTTGGGCATAATAACAGACTGGTATGTTGAGGAACACTTCTCCTATATTAGAGTTTTTGGATGTTCAGTTCCTCCATATGCTCTACCACAATTTTTACCATACCGACTAGTGTGCCGAGAGGTCGCATGACCAAATGTGCTCGGTGGGATCAGTAAGGAGCTCAAAGAAGTACATAAAAAGGTATGGCCCTCTTTTCCCCTACAGATTGGTACATTTTCCCTACTGGATTTCAGTCACTCTAAAGTAGAGGCTATGGCCTTGGAAGAAATAAAGCTGGTCAACATTGAATTCAAAAATCACAACCCGCAGAAGGTTGTGGGTAATCACATGACCAACTGCAATTTGAAAAGGTATGAACATGAAGATTCCCCTCAAGACGATATTTTCCGAGGAGCGAGATCCTATCCAGAGGTATTGAGTCGAGTTTAAGATTTGTCACCCAATAAAATGATTGAGTTTTACAATTTCTAGAGGCACCGAAGAAGTAGCCTCCCTAAAGTGTTTGATGGGTGTTATATATGCACTAAAAACACACTAAAAACCCTCAATTAAATTTTCAACCTGGGGTAAGTAAAATTAGAGTTGTAGCTAAATATATGCCAAAGGTAGAAGGGTTGGTAGTAGTATAGTCTAACTAAGGAAGTGGCTATCTAAGGGTTAATCTATTCAAGAAAAACTATCTATTGAGAAAACTCTACTAAGAAACTTGAAACTATGTAACCTAAGTACTTTTGGACCAAGGATCGATGGATAGTTCTAAGAAAGAAAGTAAAAACCCTATGTAAAGAAAACTAGTTCATAAAAATACGCAAAAGCAACTATTAATCATAACGATAAGCAAATAACAAAAGAAAACTACTTAACTTGCCTACCTAAATTCAATCAGAAACTACCCTATGAAAACAAGTAAATAAACAAGCAAGCAACTATTCTAGTAAAGCAAGTAAACAAGTAAGAAAAACAACTAGCTAACCTATTAAAGAAAGTAAATAGCTAACTACTCTAAGATAAATTCTACTGCAAGTAATCTGATTAAAACTTCTCATTGAACAACTATCTAAACTAAGAGGCAAGTGAACTATATTCTTAATTCAAACTTCAAGACTATTTCTAATTCATAAAAGAAAATCTATTTAATTGAAAGCAAGAAGGACTAACAACTAACCTTTAATCTATGATAAGAAAACTGCTTTCTAACCTATCAAAGCAAAAGACTATCTATCCTATAACAACAATAAAACTATCTTCTGATCTACAAAAGCAAGAAACTATATTTTCTGATCTACGAAAGCAAGAAACTATATCTTCTGATCTACGAAAGCAAGAAACTATATCTTAACCTATGAAAACTCAAATATAGTGTTGGTGGTTGTGTGAATGTCTCCGGTGTCATATAATATCTCGATGGCACTTGAAAAAAAAGGATAATTCAAGTGGTATAAGCTCTACACTAATCTCAATAGCAAAGTGAAAGGTATGGATTAAACAATCAAATGAGAATTTAGCCATTACGGAAACAATGTTAATTACCCTGTATATTCATGTGATTATTAACCATCAACATGATAACAAGATCATAATTGTACTTCTATACTATGTAAGAAAAATTCATACTTAAACTCAACCATTAACTAAGAATTGTAATTGCAATCTAATTCTAGGAAAGAAAATACATAAAGTGAAACTATGCTATATCTATCTTAACAATTCAAACTGCAATAAGGAAAATGCTTAAGAACATAAATTAAAAGATGAAATTAAAAAGTAAACTACCAAACACATTAACCAACAACTAATTAAGCAAGATCTACATAAAAATGAAATAATAAATCTATAATTAAAAACTGAAATTAATCCTATCCATCCATCAAATCCTTGTTAAAGAAAACTCAAATTAAAACTCTGTTCTACTCTGTTTTAAACTTTATTTTAAATTTAATTCTAAAATCATAAATAAAACATAATCTAATATCTAATTTCACACGGAGTTAGTCTATGAATTTTCAAATTCATTCCTAACTATAGAATTAACGCATACTAACACAAGCCTTCATACTAACCTGCAAAAAAAACTTGAAATGATTAAACTATGTTAAGGTCCTAACCCGCACATAGGTAGATTAATGTATTCGGATGTAATAAAGATCAATATTAATAAGACCTTTCAATAAAATAGAATAAGGTGGATGTAAGAAGACCTAATAGAAGCTTCCACTTCTAGAAGGATCTTCCTCTAGATGCTTCTTTTTAGTATAAATAGGAGTCGAGGGTATGAGAACCCTAGCTTG
>ML784376.1:310260-320910 GCA_009831015.1 Picea engelmannii | reverse complement strand
GTATGGACATTCAAGGCACCATAAATTCTCCATAATAGGTTGAGTTGGAGGGTAAATGGTGATCTTCTGGATAGAGAGACCATTTGAGATGGTCATTTCCCCTTCTCTACAGCTAATAAATGCATTGGTTGTGGCTAGCCAAGGTCTTCCCAAAATGATAGGATGGCCTTTGGAAAGATCCTTTGAGTTAATAATAATAAAATCTACTGGGTACTCCCACGAGTCTAAAGTAACCATGATATAATATAAAATTCCTTCAGGTATAACGCTACTCTTATCTGATAATTCCAAAATGGTTAGGGTAGGCCAAACAAAAGGTTGTAACTGTAATTGTTCCAAGGTAGTAGCGGTCATAACATTGATGGTTGCCCCTAGTTCTATGAGAATGTTTCCAATGGAGACCTCATTAATGGTTATAGTCACCACAGTGTTTCCTGGGTTCCCATACTTTGCTAGTTTTGGCTACTCTGATATGTATTCAGAAAGTACCTATCATGTGTATTGTAGGGGGATCCTTTTGCTTCCTACCTGGATTCTTAATACACAATTATTTGACTAACTTACTATAGATTGGAATGTCTTTAATGGCTTGAAGCAGGGGAATCTTGACACAAATATTCTTCAATTCATTCAAGATGTCAAATTCCAATTGGGTGGTAGGTTTCTCGATTACCAATTGGTCTAGATAAGGAGGGAAATTCGTAATTTGTGAAGGTTCATTTTGGGGAATCTTGGATTCTTGATTCTTTGGGATAATAACATATTCCCACCTAGTGTCATCTGTGGGTTGTTTGGTGGTTTCTTCTTCTTCTTCTTCTTGGATGACTACTGAAGGTCTCTGCCTCTCCAGAACCTTTCCTAATCTTAGTTCAATTTCTTGTAATGGAACAGGAGTAATAACATATGTCGGGAAGGCCTGCATATCAACATTGTGAAGAGGTTGAGGGGGCTTATTATTGGGATTCGACACTGGCTATGTCGATAATAGTGTTGGTCTCGGGGAGCTTGCATTTTGGTATTGTAGCGGTTGTTGTTGTGGAATAGGAGGTAAAGGTGGTGGAAAAAAACCTGGCAGAAGTTGCAGATTGTTCAGTGGGAACTGAGGATAAGGATGGTTGGACATAGGGATAGGTGGAGCTTGAGGGTTTCCTTGGTTATGTACTCCTCTCCATCCTTGAAACCAAGGATGTTGGTACTGAGTATACTGTTTTTTCCAACCTGGTGAGTTCCACTGTTGCTATTGTCGATAATAGGGTGGAACTTGAGATTGTAGATCTGGGTATGTGGGCTGGTTCCTAGGCTGCCATGGCCTCCTAGGTGCATAAGAAGAATCCCCAGGATCTCCATTCATATATCTGGCTAATAAACTTGGAAAGGATGGACATTTCTCAGTTAAATGGTCTTCTGTACAGAAGCCACAAATGAAAATGTTATCTAATGGGAATTCCCTTGAGGAATTCTTCCTCCTGTATGTTGGGCAATATATGCTCATTGCTGCATTTTAGTCCTCCTATTTATTTTTTATTTTTAGGGTGTCCAACTAGGAACCTATTGTTCTTAAGATATCTGTTTTGAATTTTTCCAAAAGGTTCCTTATCTCTGCTCTCATAATACCACCTGAACTAACTGGTTTTAATATTCTATTGTAAGGGTCCCGAACATTCATCCCTGTCTTGGCTCTACTCAAGTAAGTTTTACACATTTCACATATTTCATAAAATGGTTTATGGGAGATGTTACCTAATGCCATTAGGTTAAGCATCTCTAGATATTCTTCTGAAATTCCCTTAAGGAAAAGAGCCCTAATTGCATCCTCTGGGAGGTCATGGTATTTTGACTTCTGGGAGATATAACCAAATCTTTCCATATAATCCTCAAGGGTCTCATCTTTTAACTATTGGATTTTAAAGATGTCATTCCAAGACTCTTTGGTGTTGAAGTAGTCTTGGTAATTCCTAATAAATATGTATTTCATGGCTTCCCAAGACCTAATAATGGATTCTCCCAACCCCATGAACCATCTTAGAGCAGAGTATTTGAGGGTGGTAGGAAAGAGTTTTAGTTTCTGGGCATTTTGTACATAGTTGTAGCTCCTACACAAGATGCAAAATTCAAATAAGAAGGTGTCTAGATCTTCATTTTTTTTACTATAAAAGGTAGGCAGTGCTAAGAGAGGAATATTATTCATGTTGACATTGGGAGTGGTGTCTAAAATTGGAAACCCGAAGGTAGTTTCGGTTTGGTTTCCAATTTATTCTTTCTCCCCATGTCTTACATTGTTATGGTCCTCCTGATAATCCATATTGGCTTGGTTTCCAAAAAGAGAGTACCTAGGTGGTTTTATCTTTGAAGAGAACAAGGTTTCCCTTTGATGAAAAGGTATTCCTACGGATTGGATGTTTGCGACTCTACTCGAGCCGGTTGAGACTATTGGTGCCAACGTTTCTGTGTCAGTTTGAGAGATGATTACATTGGTTGAACTACCAAACAAAATGTTCACCTTTTCAGGGTCTATGATGTCCTCAAAATTAGGGTCCCCTGGTGGTGGTGTAAAAGAAAAGGTTTTATTATTTGGTTCTACAAAAGGCTCAAGTGGTCTTGCCTCCTATCCCAATATGATTTATGCTTCAATTTCTTGTTCTATAATGCTCCCTGTGTTAGTCCCTTCAGAGACTATTTTAGCTCTTTGGGTTGAGCTAGCTCTTTTTTTTCGGTATCGGTCTGCGGATTTTATAAGTGGAACGTTCCTTCCCCCAAAAATATTAGAAGGAACCTTATTTGAAAGGTCTAATTTAGATTTAATGTATCTACCTTTTGGATCTCTAGGTCTATTCATGAAAGAAAACAAACAAAAGAAAAATCTACCATTTGGTTTCTAGGTCTATTCATGAAAGTAAACAAAAACAAAAATAAAAACTACCATTGGGTTTGGGGGAGCCTGCAATAGTAGATGCGTAGGTTCTTACCTCTCATCTTAAAGTTCCCCCGCCACCAATCTAATTCTAAGGTATAGGAATGATCTATTTCCTAACTACTTCTTACCTTGAGAAAAATCCCTGACAACGGTGCCAAAAATGATGGGTGTTATATATGCACTAAAAACACACTAAAAACCCTCAATTAAATTGTCAACCTGAGTTAAGTAAACTTAGAGTTGTAGCAAAATACATGCCAAAGGTAGAAGGGCTAGTAGTAGTATAGTCTAACTAAGGAAGTGACTATCTAAGGGTTAATCTATTCAAGCAAGACTATCTAATGAGAAAACCCTACTAAGCAACTTGAAACTATGTAACCTAAGTACTTTTGGACCAAGGATCAATGGATAGTTCTAAGAAAGAAAGTAAAAACCATATGTAAAGCAAACTAGTTCATAACAATAAGAGAAAGAAACTATTAAGCATAACGATAAGCAAATAACAAAAGAAAACTACATAACTTGCCTACATAAATTCAATGAGAAACTACCCTATGAAAACAAGTAAATAAACAAGAAAGCAACTATTCTAGTAAAGCAAGTAAACAAGTAAGCAAAAAAACTAGCTAACCTATTAAAGCTAGTAAACAACTAACTACTCTAAGATAACTTCTACTTCAAGTAATCTAATTAAAACTTCTCATTGAACAACTATCTAACCTAAGAGGCAAGTGAACTATATTCTTAATTCAAACTTCAAGACTATTTCTAATTCATAAAAGGAAATCTATTTAATTGAAAGAAAGAAGGACTAACAACCTTTAATCTATGATAAAAAAACTTCTTTCTAACCTATCAAAGCAAAAGACTATCTATCCTATAACATCAATAAAACTATCTTCTGATCTATGAAAGAAAGAAACTATATTGTTTGATCTACGAAAGAAATAAACTATATCTTCTAATCTACGAAAGCAAGAAACTATATCTTAACCTATGAAAACTCAAATATAGTGTTTGTGGTTGTGTGAATGTGTCCAATGTTGTATACTATCTCGATGGCACTTGACAACAAAGGATAATTCAAGCGGTATAATCTCTACACTGATCTCAATAGGAAAGTGAAAGGTATGGATTAAACAATCCAATGAGAATTTAGCCATTACGGAAACAATGTTAATTACCCTGCATATTCATGTGTTTATTAACCATCAATAGTATAACTAGATCATAATTGTACTTCTATACTATGTAAGAAAAATTCATACTTAAACTCAATGATTAACTAAGAATTGTAATTACAATCTAATTCTAGGAAATAAAATACATAAAGTGAAACTATGCTATATCTATCTTTACAATTCAAACTGCAATAAGGAAAATGCTTAAGAACATAAATTAAAACATGACATTAAAAAGTAAACTACCAAATACATTAACCAAAAACTAATTAAGCAATATCTACATAAAAATGAAATAAGCAATCTATAATTAAAAACTGAAATTAATCCTATCCATCCATCAAATCCTTGTTAAAGAAAACTCAAATTAAAACTCGGTTCTACTCCGTTTTAAATTTAATTCTAAAATCATAAATAAAACATAATCTAATATCTAATTGCACACGGGGTTAGTCTATGAATTTGCAAATCAATTCCTAACTACAAAATTAATGCATACTAACACAAGCCTTCATACTAACCTGCAAAAGAGAGTTAAAATGATTAAACTACAATAACAAATTAATTAACAAAATAACAATGCATGTACAGGAAATAAAAAGAAACATCTAAGCTATAAAATACATGAACAACTTAAAGAATAGTTACCTGACTGCTGGTGGCCCCCCCAGCAAGTCGTGGTCACTTCCTAAAAGCACACCACAAACTCAACAATTTGATTTCACCATGAAAACTCAAAAACACAGTTTCTATATAATTTGGCAATGAAAAATGGAAAAACAGAGTAAAACCGTGTTTGTCTCCAATACACTGGCTCTTCTACTACTTAACTTCTATCTAACCACCATGGTGGTATTTATAATATTTACAGACCAAGTGGTTGACCATAGGAGGGTCGAACCACTTCTAAAATCGACAAATTACATTAATGGTGCCCTAACTGTCGAAATAGAGCGAGTCAATAATCACCCTGCTTAACAACTTAAACTAAGTTGTCAAGGGTTCAGTATCTAGAGGGGGCAAGCACTAGAAAAACCCATGTTCCTGATTCGCCCACCATTGGCCGCCAATACCATAACCACCAAATCGCCCACCCTTTTTGTGCAAGACGTAGTGCTGGATGAAGTGTCGTACCGAGTACCAGATCGAGTACTGGAAGGAGTGTCAAACTGAGTGTCGGAAGAAGAAACATGATGCATTTTTTCCCTGTAACACAAAAAAAAATGAATTATGTCCTTGGAAACATAAAAACGTGGTGAATTATACTCAATATCAACATTAAACATGAATCATACATACCTAGTGTAGATCATACCGTTTTAGCACAAAATTCTTCAAAAAGCTTCTCCAAAACATGAAAAACACATATGTACATTCGACAAAAGTATCTATAAATTTCATAAAATTGATTATATCTCGGGACCAATAGTGTTACAAGGAGGATCCCCGATGTCTCTAGCTGCCCAACAAACAAAGACCTGAAGCTCAAAAGAAGTAAGCTCCAGCGGACAAAAAATCTGGGGAAGTTTGGAGAAGACTAAGGTGTCGACTTAGAAAGAAGATATCCCATCGACAAATGTATCAGGTGACCAAGCCAAAGATCAAGGAGAGATGCTGATAAAGGAGGGAGAAGAAGGACCATTGTTTAGACCAGATAAATCAACTAAAAATGCAACTGGGAAACAATTGTCCACCAAAATTGAAAGCCCCATCCAGTTCATCACACTGTTACAATTCACCAGAGGGAACCCAAATGCAGATGTAGTATTCATAGTGGACCTCACACCCATTTTAGTTGAAGAGTTTCCTCCTTCCAATTTATTTTTCAACAAGAAAAGGAAGGTTGTGGTGAATAAATAAATTCACCTAAAGGAAGGTTCAGCATTCAAAAGACACAAGGTGTTAATTGATGTAGAAGCCTTAGAGGAGGTAGAATTTGCTGAAGAAGTAGCAGATTCACTGGGGGATTTTGCAACATCTAACTAGTTTTCAATAGGAAATTTAAAAGAACGACTGAAGCAGAAAGATTTGCAAATAAGCCAATTGCAGAATCAAATGAAGATTGTAGAAAAGAATGTCCAGAGCGAGGTCAACAAGGGATTCGAGCAGATTAGAGCCAACGACAAACAGGAAATCCAACAACTCAAATCCAACCTCGAGGAGATGCATAGGAATATACAGGTGAGCCAAGGATGGGCCACCCAGTAGGATGAGTTGGTAAGGAAACTACAAGCCAAAGTCAACTCTACTGAAAACATGATTTTAAATATAATTATAGTGTTCCAAGCTCAGGCATTGGAAGTTTGAAAGGAACTAGAAGAAACACAACAAAGCCTTCTCACTAAGGTTGAAACTGTCCAAGATCATTTTCGGGTGATAGATCAAGCATTAAATAACATTTGTTTAAGAGAAAGAGAAGTTATTGCTGCCCAGGCTACCTTCCAAGAAGCAATTGTGTCGTTAGCAAAAGGAGTAGCTATGGCTTTGAGGTTATCTATTTCGGAATAGACCATAAGTGATATAATACTAAAGACCTCAGAATCTAGCATAGTTGAAAGAAGGAAAACGGCTAAGGAAGTGAAGGAGTTTTCTGAAGAGGATTTCCACTCAATCAACAAAGAATCATTAGGCCTTGATAAAGAAGATAGCTCTAGAGTACTGGGACAAATTGACATAACAAAACATCAACTTGACATTAAGACAAATATAGAAGAGGCTCAGGCTGAAATCTCACAAATAAAACAGGTTGATATTATTCAAATAAATAGATGGCTAGTGAAGCCTAGTCTACAATTACAGTCTATAGTTTCAGAAGATAGTCGAATGGAAGAAAGATTGCCTCAATTGGAAAATAAATTATATATTTTTTAGGATAATAATTTAACAGAGCCCTCCAAGATGGTGGCACAATTTGTGAGCAAATACATCAAATGTATCGGGAAAGGAAAAGGTAGCAAAAAATGAGATAACTTGTGTACATTATCCATTTCGGAGATGGAGAACTAGAGAGGAAAATGCCTTTGGCAGTATAATGAGGAGACTGACATAAAATATGCAAGTGAAACGTTTTACATTTCAGATTTTACATTTTGTAATTTTTACTATTTTAGAAATAAGGGGAACTCCAACCGTTTAAGGTTGAGAACATTTTGTATAAATATAATATTCTAAGGTTAATCACATGCTACTTCTTTCCGTATTGTAACTGAGAAAACTCATTTTTGTGAGTATTAATGCAAGTGCAGACAGAGATTCCAAATTTTGTACTGTTTGAGTTATGTTCCCTCTTTGTGTTTCATATCTTCTGTTCTCTTTAAGATACTCCTGAACAAGTGAATGATTACAATTTAGTACACCATCTACTGTGATTACGTTTCATTTAGTATTTGATTAACAAGAAGTTTTTCCTCTGTATTTGCTATCAGCAAATACAAGACCTGCCTATTATTTGGATCACTACATCTTATATTCTTTCTGGAGTACATTCTACATTTCCTTCTACTATAAACAAGGGAAGACTCTTCTGTCATTGATGCCTTAGTTTTTTTAATTGTTTTGTAATTTTCTTCTCCTCTTTCAATTTGATAAATTGACTCAGACAACGAAATATGGCCTCTATTTTGTTCAGATATTAATTTCATTTGAAGATTTAACTCTTACACAACTAATAGAAGAAAAAACACCTTTAAAACCAACTTTCCTTAATTCTTGATGCCTGGCATTATTCTTTGTGCCTTAAGTTTAATCTCAGGAAGAACACCTTGATTTCTTATTTATTTGGTTATCCACGGAGAAGGTCTGGATGCAGTTTGTGTTTTATCTTCTGTTCCTTTATCCTTTAAGTTATTAGTCTATGCTTGAGCAGTTGGGTAGGAATCAAATTGACTGTCTTTCACTCCGGTGTTAAATATTTATATTCAAATTCCCTTCTTTACTATGCATGGATAATAAGTGTAGAATCATTTCTCTGCCCAGCAAGGAATTCTCTCCTGGGTGTTTATTCCCTCTCTTTACCCAACGAACCATTCCTTTTTCTCTATGCCTGGTTTTTTTTTATATTGCGTCTTGTATCCTTTGTATCTTTGTGCTAGAAATCTTAACGGACAAACCTTCCATGACTAGCAACGCTAACCTAGTCAATGTTTAGTACCATTTCTTGTCACGTCACAAAATTTGAATCTTGTACTGATATTTGGATTAGAGTCATCTCTCAGAAGTTTTCTTGTACACTGGAGAAGCACCGTCTTCTCTTTACTGCATTACAGTTAGAAATAGTCCTTGCAATATCTACCTTGCCGAGGACTTCTGAGAATATCAGACAGTACCACTGTTATCTTATAGGAAACCTCATAGTCGAGCGACGGACTTAGAAATCCCAGTTGCTTAACACATTTCATTCCATTCGACACCAAATTCTTTGATTTCTTTTGTTCGTCAAGCCTAATGTCAATCCACACATCTATCCATTGTATTCTAGTTCAAAAAGCATCTTCCTTAGTTGTACTGGTCAACTAAATTCATTGTTTTTTTAATATTCTAGCCACTGTTTTACCACACGTTATAGCCACTGGTTTTACCAATATAACGCATGTCTGTGTCACAATTTTTTCTTAATGCATGGCCATGTCATGCTTTTTTATTAATGCTTGCTGTATAACTTGGATCCTCAATCCTTGTTGTATAATGTTTTTTTTTTTTAAATGATTTAATGATTAATGCATTTGTTTTTCACCCAAATTTCTGCTCCTAAACCGTCATTTGTGGCATCACAGTGATTCGTCCTAGAATTGAGCAGTTTTCTAGGTGTTGATTTCCCTTTTGACAACGATTAGATTTTGAATTTCATTTATTATTACACATAAAATTTTATTGATAATTGAATTGCAGTTATTACTACACGGAGAATTTATTGCCAATGACTTATAGTTATTAATACACTAATATTATAATGCTATATAAATTTTGAATTTAAAAACTACACAGAGATTTATTTTTAGCGATCCGCACTGGCAGAGTTTCTGCGTTTTAGGAAATTTTTCTCTGGCATAATTACAACGGTCGATTGAGACTGGGTTTCTATATTGTGGTCATCCCTTAAATTCAGGAAATGTTTTTATAAATTTACTCTTTACAACAACTAACAGATCGCGTGAATATCTTGTTAAACCAGTTTTTTATAGTTAGATTGTTTAGCACAGATACTAGCAAACATGTATGACAGTGATAAATGGCATTATAGTATAGCTGAATTTAATCTGAATGATTACCAGTACTGGAATTTTTCCCAGCTGGTGTGTATAATTTAATAAAGGCGCACTTCTCATGTTACTCATATGGCTCCCAACCACACTCACCTTACTGAGGCCGCTTCCTTAATGTACAATTTATTTAAGTCAGATTTGGCGTTATGCCTGCATTTATGTCTCCAAGTACGCCGATTTATTTTAGTTCCATGTTAGTTATTGTATCTCGATTTCTTCAAAATTTACCTTAATAATTGTGTTATATTCCCTATCTCGATTTCTTCAACTTTTAGCTTTTTGATTTAGTGTTCTATTCCTTAACTCGATTCTTCAAAACTGGTATTGGTTCAATAATACGTTTATGAGAACTTTTCAACTAAAAAGTAATTATAATACTTTAATTAGGATGATGACACCAATTGTTTTCTTGCATAATGTGGTTAATGATTTTTAAACCAAATCTGCATTTGACGATATACTTGTTTATTTGTATCTATCTGAAATTGGTTTTTCCTAATGATAAAGGTGATAGGTACTCAATGTTTATAATATTGGTTTTCTAATACAACGTTTTCTATTGAAAAGGGGTTATAAAAGTTGGGCGGTAGTTTTGAAAACTATAAATGTCTTCTTTTTAACACACCCCATTTTCCCTTGTTAATTTAGACCCTGTCCTTCACCTTACAAACATATAGGTTTGATCATAGTTCTTTTCCTCACCTTATCTAGGACTCTTCAATTCGATATCAGTTTTGAATATGTTTAAGCATTTACTAAGACCTTGTTTTAATGCAAAAAGTTTTAATGAAATAAGGAAGGCTTATAGAAGTTAGACTATGATTTTACAAACTACCAGTTCTTCACCTTTAACACTTTCTCTTTTAGTTACAACTTTAAAACACCATCTTCAGTAAAAATGTATGTTAGTTCTGGTGGATATTAGGCGCATTAGATTTTATGTTCGATAGAAGGTTTGGAATCATTTTATTGCACGTGGGTCCCTAGCGCCTCGATCACAAGGTGGAGACATGATACCTTATGAATGGATCATTGCGCCCGTTGATCGACAAACACACATGAATCCTGAATTAGGGTTTTGCGCCTCTATGTGGATGACGTTGTTTTTATGACTAGGTTTTTTCTGGTTTATAATGTTAATGTGATTGTCACCTGCTCCCCAAGAAGGTTCTAGTTATTGTTCATCGAAGTTGTTGCCTGGATTGTGTGTGTTGTGTTCGTCATCGAGTTACGTTGATTGACTGTTGTTGTTGTTACTTCCCTTCTTAAATTTTTTTTTTTTTTTTTTTTTTTT
>ML784376.1:276747-310234 GCA_009831015.1 Picea engelmannii | reverse complement strand
TTTATCTCTTGTTACATGTCATATCCTATCGTAACGATGGGGGTCATTACACATATGCCAAGTTTCCAACTGCTGATGAATAAGGGACCATGGACATGTATTTTATCTCCTCCTGTTTCTTGGGACACATTTCCTTAGTTAATTTGAAATGGCTTTCTAAAGGTGTACTAATTGGTTTTTCATTCTGCATTCTAAACCTCTCCAACACCTTCTCTATGTACTCACCCTGAGATAGTGTCGATTTACGATTTTTCCCATCTCTTATTATTCTCATACCAAGGATTTTCTTTCCAGAACCCAAATCCTTCATCGCACATGAATTAGCTAATTTATTCTTGAGCACATTTATATCCTGCATATTAGACCCTGCAACAAGCATGTCATCTACATACAATATCAAGATAATATAGCTTCCATTTTCTATCCTTTTAAAATAAACACAATGATTAGAATGACCTCTACTATAACCTTATTCTGTCATAAAACTGTCAAAATTCAAATAACCCTGCCTTGGAGCATTCTTTAGGCCATACAAGCTCTTCTTCAACTTGCATACCAAATTTTACTTCCCTTTGACCTCATACCCCTATGGATGCTACATATAAATCTCTTCCTCCAAATCCCCATGGAGAAAATTTGTTTTTACATCTAACTATTCAAGATATAAATCTTATACTGCCACAAGACCTAAAATAGTGCTAAATGAAGTCATTTTAACAACAAGAGAAAATATTTTATAAAAATCTATTCTTCTTTTTTCCAAACCCCATTACAACAAGTCTAGCCTTGTACCACTTTTTGCCTCTATTAGCTCTAGAAGTCACCCTTAGACTGCAAATGAGGTGGGCCTATAAACATTTGAATATAAGTGTGTAAATTTGTTTATATGAATGGGTTAAAATGACGAGAAGGAGAGAAGGGGAAGAAAAGGTCCATAAAATGTTCCATTGGGCATGGAGTCAACATATCCTAAAGATTGAAGGCACTCAAGATGTTTATCAGACAAAGGTTGTGTAGATATAAGAATGGAGAAGAAAACATAAAGAAGAAAATTCATCAAATGAAAGATCCTTTCTGTCAAATGAACTAATGTTATAACCCTAAATTGCACCACACATGCTTACCTGGCATCAGGCCAACTCATATCCTTTCTTTGCCAAAAAAACTGTTGAACAACTCTTTGAAAATCCTCTTGTGTAAAGGTCCACGTGCCCTAACCCATTACTGCACGCGTGTACACGCTGGCTAACCCAAAACAGCCTGCGTGGACCGACAAAAGCATGAAAAAAGGAAAGTTGCCAACGGAACAAAAAGCTATGAGTGAGTTAACTGAAACTCTCGACCATGCATGGCTGAGGGTTTGTCCAAATACCTAGCTCCTTCTAGCCTATAAAATAAGGGGTAGGGGTACCATTTGGAGAAGGAAAAATATAGCAAAGAAACTCTGCCCATTTATGTATTCCACTGTCCCAACCCTTTATCCCTTCCTAATGCCAAAGGAGATTTAAAGCAAAGCAGTTGAAGGATAGAAGAAGAGGAGCCTAGGATCAGGTTCAAGGAGCGGTGGCCGGTCTCAACTTTTGTAAGTTGACTCATTTTAAGTAATAAAGAGAATGCTTTTCCCGTCCCAATTCATGAACTTTTAATGGTTTGATTAGTTTATGTTTGATTTCTAACTCGTTAGTATATAAGTAGCATGCATGCATAGTTGTTGCTCATCTTGAATGCAGGTCGGCTTTGGAAGGAGAATTGCGAGCAAGTAATCAAGCAAAATGGAGGATCGACATCAAACGATGGTAACGAGGTAGGTTGATATTTCCATGCATTTACTAAGAAAAGGGGATTTAAATCTAGGGGTGAAGGTAGAGAGTAATTTCTATTCAGTCATATCTGCATGCAAAGTCTGAACTCTATTTTCTAGTCCATAGGGTTCTTTTCCCCAACAACAACTAATCAAGATACTTGAATAATAAAATGATAAAATAGGCATGCTACAACAGAATATATGATGCCCATAGATCTACCTATCAATGGCAAGTTTTGATTCTCAAATTTTGCATTTTATCCTAGTAGAAGAAAATAAAAATAGAATAGAAAGACATATTGATAAAACAACCTTCATAGATCTTCAATGGAAGAAATATATTAAAATGAACATGCCTCATAGGCTTACAATCATGTATCAATATTTCTATCCTCAGTTCGTCTCAGGTCTCTCACCTCCTCCCTCCCCAATTACCTTCCAAATGATAACTTAAATAACAAAGTAAAATAAACAAACTCTTGCTATCTCTTAGGAAACAATCATAACCATAAACTAAAAATAATCTATGGCCTTTTCAATAAATCCGAGACAACTATAGTTGAATGCCTTGAAATTTTGAACTAGAGTCATCTTGCTACTTGTCTTCCTAAAAATCTTGAACAAATATTTTATGGCTTCCATAAAAAAACTGTTATGTCATCCAAATGTGTGATTGATTGACATCTTCTACCAATCCCTTTGAATCTAAAACTATTAATGATATCCTTTGGAATGCCCTGCCCCTAATCACATTTGACTCTTAATTAATTTCCATCGAATCCAAGATTATTCTACCACTTATCTACTTTGATTTTCCATGAATTTTGGAAGGAACCCCTCAAAATCTGCAAGGAAATCTTTGACAACTAGAAATAGGAGATTGAAGATTTAATGCTAACTTCAAGTTGAATTTCCTCCATTAATCTTGATACTCTTTCCTTCAAACGTATGCATTTGAAGTAGCTTTCAGTTATACTCTGTCCTTCATAAGATAAAACAAAAATATCTTTCTTCATTGACTTTCCTCTCTTAATTCATAGATAGTCTCATGGAATACATTCCATGGTCCTCTTTGATTCCTTTGATCCAAGATCAGAAAAATTTGCAACCAAACATTCCTTCAAATTCTGCACTAGCCTTAAAGATGATAATGCCAAATCTTTGGCCCTTCTATTTATGACTTATTCTTTCTAGAAAATATAATACAAGCTCCTATTCATATAACCTGTCTTTTATTCTTTGAACCTTTGGAATGCCTCTTATATGATTTGGATGTTTATATTTCTCCAATTTCAGGGACAAAATCAATCTCATGATTTGTTGTACCATCTGACAGAGAATGAGCCAAATACAATTTATGCTATCATAGATAACAAAAGAGATAAATGGTTCCCTAGTACTAGCTTTTTACTGAGCATTTAAACATTAAGCACATTGATTAAATTATTCCTTCAATCCCCTGCATAGTCTTTCGTTTCTGTCTGCAATCACACACATCATGATCATGGAACCATTACTTCCTCCCCAACTGATGAGCACGAATTCAATATTAGGATGCACATCAAGCATATTCTTTCCTCAAACATGTGATCGTGCACACTTCCATCTAGTTCTTTGTATAAAAACAAGGAAGAGAAAATGATGTTTTCATCATTTGTCCAAGTTTTATTTGTTTCAAGATTTCCACAATGACAGTCCTCAGAGAAAATCCTTTTCTCAATAGAAATTTGATCATCTAAATGAAATTTCTTTCATTCGGTCAAACTTTTTCTCCTGTAGGCACACATTCCCCTCATAAGATCTCTGAAACATTTATCTCTGTCCTTGGAACACTATATAACATTCAGTCAAATTACGAAGACAAATGAATCAAATCACAAAATGTTCTTTCAAATTTAGTGTGAAAAGTCTTCCTTTGTCTTTCTCGTGTGGAAATTACCCTTGCGCAAGATAGAAATTTCCATTCATTCTCCCGAATTCATTCACAACGCAACATGTTGGGAACTATGGTGAGGTTACTCTTTAATTGGTAAACTATCTGTATCTAGAGCCTTGTCTTCTTCTAGAACCACCTTAAGCTTTGTTTTCTTGACGTTGATTTTTTAAAGAATTGTTTTGAAAAGGAAAGAAATCAATGTCTAGCATAAATGACTACAAAACCTTTGGAATCTCGACACCACCTTCCTTTTGATAATTCTCTATGATACAACATATAGTTTTTTCTATTGCGGTGAGGGTTAAGTTCAAATAGATGGACATATTTTTTGATTTGCTCATTTCTCTTTTTCTCTTTGTCCATATTGAATTTCTAGATTCCTAGATTGAAAGTCAGTGCAGTTGGAACACGATACAAGATCTCTATATGTCGTTGATGCCAGAAACTATCCTTCCAAATATTAGAAACCCAAAATTTGAAGGATCATTTGTATCCTCTTTGGCATAATCTTAACACTTGCACACATAACTCTACTCCTTTGTTGACTTACAACTCGAGCGCCTTGAATTATGCAAACTTTTAATTACATTCTATTTATGCGTTATGCATCTTTTTTCTTGTAGTGACACCTGCAAATAACAATTAGCAACTAGTTCTTCTGGTCATTGAAATTCATCGACACTTGTTTTCACATTCAACAAATGTTGCCCAACATTTACAAATACCAATTTAACACATGAAGGTCTAGAGAGATAAGATTTCTCCATTTTTTAATATGATGTATAAGATTTATTCTAAATGCATGAAGAATGTAACATCATAAATATTTATATATCACAAATGTTCCAATCTCATCTGACACATAGAGAAATGTAAATCCCTTCCCGTGGGGTCTTCCTCCATGTAGCTTGTGTTTTACTCTTAGGCTTTGTCTTAACTTGAATGTTGTAGCTAATACTGATATGTGTATGTTGATGGAGATCTCGGGTGCGTTGATGCAGGTCTCGGGCTTTGAATTCAAGAGATTGGCCCTTGGGCCAATATATTTTGCCAAAATGAACATAAAGACTGTAAGCCAAAAAATCGAAAGCATAAAATTGATCAGAAAATACATAATTGGCTTAATAAGATCAATTTGTTATTCGCTAAACATTGCATTTTAAAACAAAGTACTTTAGTTGATGTCGATTTAACGCTGGTCTTTAATCAACGTTCTTCAGAAATACAAATTTTCATTGGAACATGGCTCCTACTTGGGGATGATATTTTACAGAGAAAATATCAAGAACCGTAGACCTTGGTGACTTTTCCTTTGTGCATCTGTGAAACATAACCTACAAACTTTTGGCTTTGCAAGCATACACATTCATTCTATGCCTAGTCCATTGAGATTGTGGAGTCATTCATACTTCCACCAGATCTCTGCAATATTTATTCAAATTTTGAACACACACCACTGTTATAACCCTAAATTGCACCATACATGTATACCCGACAACATGCCATCTTACTTGCTATTTTTTCCAAAGCCATCATTGAATAGATATTCTAAAAACCATATTTTTGAAGATGTACGCGCCCTGTACCACGAATGCCCACGTACACATGCTTTTTTCACCTCTACATCTCATGTACGTACACTAGCTGCACCTTTACAACCCACATATAATCACAAAAATTGCAAAAAATAAAAAGTTGCAAGGGGATACGGGGTTTTGGGTAGTTTCCTAACCAATTGACCACCCATAGTTGGTCACCCAATCGAATAAATATATTTTTGGCAGATAAAAGAAGTTGTTGGGGTCCCATTCCTACAAGAAGCATGAGAGAAAATAAACTCTTCCCAATTCAGTATTCCCCCTTGCCCCAATTATTTTCCACCACATTGTGAGTTTGGGCCAAAATTCCTTATTCCATCCCTTTTCCTCCATTGCAAACCCTTGCCATTTCCCTAGAGAGAACTGAAGAGGAGAAAGATACGTGGAATCAGTTGGACCTTGGTGAAGAGGATCCCAGGACCGAGTTTGAGGAGCATTTTTCGGTCTCATATTGTAAGCTACTCTATGAGATTAATGTAAAGAAGTAATTTTCTCATCCCACCAAATGATATCTTCAATATTTATGATTTATTTATATTTTGTCATGATATCTAACCCATTAATCAATATATAGAATGCATGCTCATAGTTTCTTGTTTGTCCTTTGGTAAATGCAGGTTGGCCTTGGGAGGAGATCTGCAGTCAGGAAACAACAAAGCACAAAGGGATCGACATCGAACACTGGGTTTAAGGTAATCCTATCATATCCATATACTTTGCATCTTATGTATGATTGTGGGGTACTGTTGGGATAGTTGTTAAAAGTAGGAGACTTTAGATGGTTAGCTCTGCCTGCACTTTAGAACCCTAGTGTAGTCCGTAAGGGGGTTTTCCCACTATAGAAACCACTGAAAACAAAATTACTACTGCAAACTAACAAACTAAAAAGAATATTCATGCTTGTATGGTGAGCTTATTCTTTTGTCTTATTCCTACTTCTAACCAGTAAAAAATGGCTTGATCATGTGTAATCATGCTTCCAATGAAACCATGATAACATCCAACCGACTGTAAAAAATCCTTGCATGCAAATAAAAATCAAAGAAAACTTGATTATGTGTAACATAATTTTAACTTGTAACACATACTTACAACCACCATCTTCTTTGATTCGAAACTTTTCAAGGCCAAAAACTTCTGAGAAGCATGACTCCATATAAATGGCTATTGGATCAATAAAAACATGAGAAAATACTAGCTGAAATGAAGAATAAAGGTATTGTCTTAACTCATATTTATCAATTCCATAATGCTCCTGATCAGATCTAAGTATCATATGCTTCCTTATACATTTTTTCTTGATAAGAAGTTTCTTGATTTTTCTCTTTAATCACAGGTAAAAACATATCATAGGAATCCTCTTGAAGAAATTGAGAAAAAAACCCTTCTTCAACTATTTCTTCATTCGAATCAAAGAAAATAGGTGCATTAGATACAAGATCTAATGCATATACAACTATACAATCGTCATTACTATCATCAATCGTATCTTGAAGATCTTCCTCGACAAAATGCTTTTCATTCTTGCAATCAGAAGAAAAAATTGCTTTCCGCTGAATATACTTCTCAAATATATATCAACAATTTTCGAAGAGACTTTCAACTGAAAATTCTTTTTTACAAAATAAATTGAAAGCATCATGAAAATTTTCCAATGATTTAATACTTGAAGTTGGAAGAGATCTACACCAATCAAGGGCTTCTCCCTTAAAAGAGTATTTGGAAATCTTGATTTGGACATCCTTATGCACAATCTGACATTCATGAATAAACTCATGAAAATCTAGCAGATGCTCATCTGGAACCTCCCAATATTCCCCTTTAAATGTAGGAAGGATACCTCCCCATTCATCTCTGCTAAGTATTGGGTTTGGAAAACCAACTACATTCAAAAAATCACAAAAATAAAACCTTTGAGCTAAAATGGCTTCCATACTTGGATCTAGTGGAGTCGCCTATTAATATTTGGACAGTGGAGTGGCCATGGTGAAATATATGTAGTCAAGCATATGTCCTCTTCTTGTTCGCCATCAAGAATCATATATGATCATTTTCATTCTCCCAGGGAAGATTTCTTCGTTGCTTCGTCCCAATGACGCCAAAAATGTTAGCTCTAGAAGTCACCCTCAGAGTGCAAATGAGGTGAGCCTAGAAACATTTGAATATAGATGTGTAAATTTGTTTATATGAATGAATTAAAATGAAGAGAAGGAGAGAAGGGGAAGAAAAGGTCCATAAAATGTTTCATTGGGCATGAAGTCAACATATCCTAAAGATTGAAGGCACACAAGTTGTTTATCAGACAAAGGTTGTGTAGATAGAAGAATGGAGAAGAAAACATAAAGAAGAAAATTCATCAAACGAAAGATTCTTTCTTTCAAATGAACTAATCAAGATACTTGAATAATACAATGATAAAATAGGCATGCTACAACAGAATATCTTCTGCTCATAGATCTACCTATCAATGGAAAGTTTCGATTCTCAATTTTTTCATTTTATCCTAGTAGAAGAAAAGAAAAACATAATAGAAAGACATGCTAATAAAACAACCTTCATAGATATTCAATGGAAGATATATATTAAAATGAACATGCCTCATAGGATTACAATCATGTATCCATATTTCTTTCCTCAGTTCCTCTTGGGTCTCTCACCTCCTCCCTCCCCCATTACCTTCCAGATGATAACTTAAATAACAAAGTAAAATAAACAAACTCTTGCTATCTCTTAGGAAATAATCATAACCATAAACTAAAAATAATCTATGGTATTTTCAATAAATATGAGACAACTGCAGTTGAATTCCTTGAAATTGTGATTTGGAGTCATCTTGCTACTTGTCTACCTAAAAATATTGAACAAATATTTTATAGCTTCCATAAAAAACTGCTCTGTCATCCAAATGTGTGATTGATTGACATCTTCTGCCAATCCCTTTGAATCTGGAACTATTAATGAGATCCTTTGGAATGCCCTGCCCTTAATCACATTTGACTCTTAATTAGTTTCCATCAAATCCAGGATTATTCTACAACTTATCTACTCTGATTGTCCATGAATTTTGGAAGGAACCCCTCAAAATCTGCAAGGAAATATTTGACAACTAGAAATAGGAGATTGAAGATTTAATGGTAACTGCAAGTTGAATTTCCTCCATTAATCTTGATATTCTGTCCTTCAAACATATGCATTCGAAGTAGATTTTAGGTATACTCTGTCCTTCATAAGCTAAACCAACGATATCTTTCTTCACTGACTTTCCTCTCTTAATTCACAGATAGTCTCGTGGAATACATTCCATGGTCCCCTTTGATTACTTTGATCCAAGATCAGAAAAATTTGTAACCAAAAATTCCTTCAAATTCTGCACTGGCCTTAAAGATGATAATTCCAACTCTCTTTCCCTTCTATCTATGGCTTATATTTTCAAGAAAATACAATACATACTCCTGTTCATATAACCTGTCTTTTATTCTTTGAACCTTTGGAATGCCTCCTGTATGATTTGGATGGCTATATTTCTCCAATTTTAGGGACGAAATCAATCTCATGATTTGGTGTACCATCCGACTGAGAATGAGCCAAATCCAATTTATGCTATCATAGATAACAACAGAGATAAATGGTTCTCTGGTACTAACTTTTTATTGAGAATTTAAACATTAAGGACATTGATTAAATTATTCCTTCAATCCCTTGCATAGTCTTTCGTTTCTGTCTACAATCACAACCATCTTGAGCATGGAACCACTACTTCCTCCTGAACTGATGAGCATGACTTCAAGATTAGGATCCACATCAAGCGTATGATTTCCTCAAACATGTGATCATGCATACCTCCATCTAGTACTCTGTATACAAACAAGGAAGAGAAAACGATGTTTGCATGATTTGTCCAATTTTTATTTGTTTCAAGATTTCCACAATGATAGTCCTCAGAGCAGCTCCTTTTCTCAATAGAAAATTGATCATCTAACTGAAATTTATTTCATTCGGTCAAACTGTTTCTCATGTAGGAACACATTCCCCTCATAAGCTCTTCATGACATTTATCTCTGTCCTTGGCATACTATATAACCTTCAGACAAATTACGAAGACAACTGAATCGAATCACAAAATGTGCTTTCAAATTTAGTGTGAAAAGTATTCCTTTGTCTTTTTCGTGTGGAAAATACCCTTGCGCAAGAAAAAAAGTTCCATTCATTCTCCTGAATTCATTCACAGTGCAACATGTTGGGCACTATGTTGAGGTTACTCTTTAATTGGTAAACTATTAGTATCTGGAGCCTTGTCTTCTGCTAGAACCACCTTAAGCTTTGTTTTCTTGTCTTTGATTTTTTAAAGAACCATTTTGAAAAGGAATGAAATTAATGTCTAGCATAAATGGCCGCATAACCTTTGGAATCTCGACACCACCTTCCTTATGATAATTATCTGAGATACAACATATAGTTTTTTCTGTTGCGGTGAGGGTTAAGTTCAAATAGATGAACATACTGTTAATTGACTTGCTCATTGGTCTTTTTCTCTTTGTCCATATCAAATTTCTAGATTCCCAGATTGAAATTCAGTGTAGTTGGAACAAGATACAAGATCTATTTATGTCTTTGATTCTAGAAACCATCCTTCCAAATATTAGAAACCAAAAATTTGAAGGATCATCTGTATCCTCTTCGGTGCAATCTTAGCACTTGCACATATAAATCTACTCCTTTGTCATCTTACAACTCGAGCACCTTGCATTATGGAAACTGTTAATTGATTTCTATTTATGCGCTATGCATCTTTTTGCTTGTAGTGGCACCTGCAAATAGTAATTAAAAACAGGTTCTTCGGGTCATTGAAACTCTCGAACCCCTGTTTTCACATTCAAAAAATGTTGTCCAGCATTCACAAATACCAATTTAACACACAAAGATATTGAGAGATCAGATTTCTCCATTTTTTAATATGATCTATAAGATTTATTCTACATGCATGAAGAATGTAACATCATAAATCTTTATATATCACAAAGGTTCCAATCTCATTTGACACATACAACATTGTAAAGCCCTTCCTGTGGGATCTTCCTCCATGTAGCTTGTGTTTGATGCTTAGGCTTTGTCTTAACTTGAATGTTTTGGATAATACTGATATGTGTATGTTGATGTAGATCTTGGGTGCGTTGATGCAGGTCTCAGGCTTCGACTTCGAGAGATTGGCCCCTGGGCCAATATATTTTGCCAAAATGAACATAAATACTGTAAGCCAAAAACTCGAAAGCATAAAAGTGATAAGAAAAGCCAGAATTGGCTTAATAAGATCAATTTTTTATTTTCTAAACATTTCATTTTAAACCACAAGAAATTTAGTTGATGCCAATTTAACACTAGTCTTTAATCAACATTCTTCAGAAATATAAATTTTCATTAGAATTTTTTAGGTGATAACAACCTCCATATTCTTCCTTCAACTTGTAAACCCATTTATTTTGTAATGCCCTTTTTCCTGCAGGAAATTGATCCGAGTCCCAAGTCTGGTTATTTATTAGGGAATCCATTTCCTCTTTAATTCCTTGCTCCCACTTATTTTTAGTGTCTACCTTCATTTCCTCTTCATAAAATTCTAGTTCACCATAATCAATCAAAAATAAATAATACAATGAAGGAGAGTATCGTTCAGGGGGTCTACCTAACCTAGTAGATCTTCTAACAAAACCTACAGGAGTTTGAGGAGCCTTTTTATCCTATTGTTGTACATTTTTATTTTCCGGTACAAGTATCTTCATTCCCTTCTCAGTCATCTGTACAAGCCTCTGATGTCGCAATGTTGTATCCACTCCTGTAGAATCTAAAGAGATATAAAAGACAATATTACTAGTACATAAATACAATGTACCTACCTTCTCTCCTTTTTCTATCACCAATGATCCTTTGGTGACCTTTCACACCTTATCTGTAAATATGGATATACAACCATCACTTTTCAACCTCCCTGTTGAAATTAGATTTTTCCTTAGATATGGAACATGTCTTACCTCTTTCAACAACCATTGGTTTCCATTCCTTTTCTTTATTTTTACCTTTCCCATTCCAACAATTTTCCATGGTGCATCATCACCCAAATGAACCTATCCAAAATCATTGTTATCACTAAAATTTCGTCCACAAAATCGCATGCAAATGGTTACATGAATACATCATCTCCAAACACCTATTAGTTCACCTGCAACACCAAAAATTCATTCCCAAGGGGAAAAAACCATACAACTGGTCAAAAAATCGACATGTGTTGAAACACTAAAGGAAGCGCATGCATAGTGCGTGGGCCAAAGAAGCCCGTAGAGTGCATAATGCACCATATGCGTGACTCTGTACGAGAAACATCGCACACTCTTGTGAATGGAGAATTTATGGTTCTTTTCATCCCCTCACCCACTTATAGACCAACTCCTAACGTGATTTGACCCTCAAATCCGAGCTGAATTCGAATGGGGGCTGGTGAAACACCTAAGGGTGCCCTAAAGGGCCCCTTTTCCACACTAAGAACCTATTGGATATTGCCTCAAATACATGCTATAAATGGAGGCCATGGGTGCACTAAGAATTTAAGAATCTCATAGTATTGTCATGCTACCTCAATTCTCCTCCAAGGATCATCTTTTCTTCTAGGATCATTCTAGAAACATATCAATAAGCTATTCCGCTCACCTCTTGAGGGAATAAGCTTTGATTTCTTCACCATTTTCTTTCTAGTTTATCATTGTAAGAAGAGCTTTCAAATAAGGGACTCAAGAGCCCTCCCAAAGAGGAAGAGGGGATCCATAAGTCCTCCTTTCTCTACTGTGTTTTCCAACTAATATAGTTATCCATTGGTGGCATAATATTGGTCATTTGGTTGATTGATTTTGGTTCAAATTTTATTATGCATTTTAGTTTCATTTACTTAGTTATTTCTTTAGTTGTTTGTTTATTTCGTGTTCTTGGATTGTTTAATTCATACACTAACCTATGTCTTGTCTAGCATGCCCAACTAGACTTGTAGGTGCCCTTGTTTTTCTCACCCAAGTGACGAAACATAAACAACATATTGGCAACCATATTGGAGATAAGGTATCTATTTCGTCCCTATTTGGGTTGTTTGAGCACTTCTTTTTGACCCATTTTCCTTGTAGGAACCATAACCGACCTAGCCTTACCTTTCAAGAACTAAGTTTGGATCTGGAGGAGGAGAATTTTAATTAAAATCCCCCCCCCTTGACGTGTATCAGAACGTGTGCAGGTGTTCCAGCCCACATACGCACATTCCGAGCATTGTGCGCCAACAACACTTCATTTCTCTGTGCATTTTGAGCACTGTGCACCAAAATGTCTTCATTTATCTTTGCATTGTGCGCCCACTGTGCCTCTGTCTGAACTATAACCCGTGTATCTATCCAGAATTCCAAAATTGTAAGAGTTGTTGTGATGATTTGAAGGCCCTTAGCCTTCAAAATCTTTCTTTTTTCGAAATTGTAAATGCACTACACTTAGATTCCTTTCCCACATGAAAGGTTAGTCAAAACATAGGCACTTAGGGGTTTAAAAAGAACCACATTTCTCCTCTTTTACTTTAGTTTCCACATGGATGGCTTGTTTTGATTGTAAAAGTTAAGTTAAGAGTTTTTTCTATCACATATAAAAACACTTGCATTGGGACCATAAATAAAAACTTTAATCATTGAGTATGCTCTTCTCTTGCACCATAGAGCGATATTGAGCATCATAAAGGTGATTAAGGGGAAATTTCATCTCCCTTAACACAATCTTTAGGAGAGGACAAAGCCCCCCTAGGGCTCCTCTTAGTTTCTTTCAAAACATCTTAAATTTGTAAGGGCCCATACATGCCCACATGTTGCAAATCTAGGATAGTTTCTTAAAGAATTACTTTCTTAGTTTGCATCACTAGGAGAGTTTAAAGATCAAAGTAACGAGCCCATACATAGCCACATGCTTACAATCTAGGATAATTTTTTGAACCTTTCTTAGTATAAATCACATTAGGGAGTTTAAAGGATTGGTAAGGACCCATATGTCCACATGCTAGTTCTTTAGGTCTTTTAAGATTCCACAAGGTTGTACCAATAGAATCTAGTAAGATAGGTAATCAAAATTTGTAAGGATTACATGAAGTCCACATGTTGCAAATTGACACATAACTTATTAAAAAATTGGCACATTTGTTCACTTGCTCACACACAAAGTCACTCCTCACTCACATAATTTCATCTCGAATTGTGGAGGTTGACATAGGTTTCCTCCACAGGGATTCCAAAATGTCCCACTATTTCTTGAAGAAATTATCCACACCCACTTAATTCCAACAATATTGGTTCACACTCCCAATCTCTCAACCAACCACATCTAAATTTTTTCTAAAACACTCACTATTTTTCCTCCACAGGAAGTGCCAAAATAAATTTTTAGTCTAGGTAGGATCTCGAGCGTAGGCATCCAAATAACCCCCCGCTATCTGGTTCTCACATCTTCAAACATTAGAAGTTGAAAATTATGTAACTTTAAAATCCTCCAAGTCAAGTGTTCCTAACACCATAAGACCCCACTATTGAGTGCTCTTGGAAGGTCCAATGCTATTTTGAGAGAAAGGATGTTACATATTTTTTAGGACACGAGCATTTATTTTCTTTGTTCTCCCATGTGGACAAAATCCACCTACCCACATGTATGATTATTTTTTATTTATGTATGATGATCATTTGATTACATGCAATTGTGAGATATATTGTGAAGGTCCAAGTTATACAAGTCTCTTATTCATTTATTTCTCTCATCACCATCTGCACACATTCACTTTTCTAGTCGGACATCATAGGGGACCCACAGAATCTCGTTCATTCTAGACGCTTGCAAAATCTCCCTCCTATCCGAGGAGGAGTTCCTAGTCTTGCCAACTCACTGGCTCAATCATCTCACACCCCTGTGAGTTCCACTATTCTGGGATCATCTTTTCTTGGTTCCACCTTACTTGGGTCCACTTCCTAAGGCCATCCATCCACTATCTCTCCTTCACAAGGAGGCGGGAAGAAAACTTCTTCTCAAGGGAAAACTACAACCCCACCAAACCCCCCTCAAGGGTCAAGTACACAACCTTCTCACACCATGGCTGGAACTAATCCTCCACCACCACCCCCCATGCCATATTTGGTATCCCTCAACAGTCCTGACTTGAGTGAACTCACGAATGACCTTATATTCCATGAGCCCACATGGCCCAATATGCCTACCAAAATACCTTCATACATTTCCAAATTCGAAGGTAAATCGGGGGAAGATCCCGCCAACCATGTCATGACCTTCCACTTATGGTTCTCTTCAAACAACATCATGGACGACTTTGAATGCTTAAGGTTATTTCAGCACACACTGACTGGTCCATCAGTCAAATGGTATGTGGATGAAAAATCAGGGTCCCA
This sequence comes from Picea engelmannii, assembly GCA_009831015.1. Lineage (NCBI taxonomy): Eukaryota > Viridiplantae > Streptophyta > Pinopsida > Pinales > Pinaceae > Picea > Picea engelmannii. The sequence continues at coordinate 295,438 of ML784376.1, read as the reverse complement.
TGTGACTTTTGAATCCTCAACCAAAACATTTTTGGCCTTCTTCCAAATACTAGTTCATCAGGATACTGGTCTAGAACTACTTTCAAAGTGAAAAAAAACCTTGGCTATACATGTCACCGACCACATTCATGAATGGCGTCATCGATGCAACTTATGAAAAGAAGAAACCACTAAAGAACAATGTCTCGATTGGTTTCTCAAATCCCTCATATCTATCCTTGCCAAATATGTGGCATCCACCTTCCCCCAAACTGAAGAGGAAGCCATCAGCAAGGCTCAATAGTACGACCTCATTTATGCTCAATCACTTTAATTATACACAGTAATACCTGAATCCCCAAGACCTGTACCATTCAATTAGGACAAACCTGGGATGTCTCACGCGACAGATCGATTGATTGGTACCACAACACACCATAAACTGTACATCCAACCACCACCTATGTATAGTACACCCCAATATCCACCGATATATGGAGGGCCATCTTATTACCCTCCTCATATTAACCAAAAACCATATCCTGTGGCTCTTCCTCCACCCATGAGTGGACCCCCTCTGACACCCATCATGCGCCTGAATTCTCAACCAAATTCAGGTACCCCTTCTACCTCATCTTATAACCTGGGCACTAGTGAAAGTGTTGCGCCTTCCTATGCACCCTACAGATCATTGCCACAAAATAATTTGTATTTTCGATTTCTTGGTCCTCCATAGCCAATCGCTCCTCCACAAGGAAAACCACACACTGGAGTTAACTTTGTTCATCCCTCTCCCATTCAACAATTTCAAAATTTTGAACAATTGAATACGGAAAAGCTAGCCCATCAGTCGAATAATGCCAAAAAGAAAGGATAAAACCGAAACAATAATAACCTAGGACAAGGTGGAAATAACCCCCAACAAAACCAACCTACTGGGGGAAACCATAATGAGGGTAACTAGAACCCCCAAGGGGACAATAAAAACAAACTCCAAGGGAGGAATAACAACAAAAACCTCCCAACAAACTTCCCTTGCGCTCTTTGTGGTGAGCATGGCCATTACACTCACCATTGCCCCCAAATTGCCGACTTCAAATGTATGAAAGACTCCATGAACACGCCAAGTCGTCCAGCATCACTTGCCGCTCAGTAGGCCCAAAAAAAATATTTGCAACAACCACCCCCGATCATGTTGAAAAACCCTATTCCACACCAAGGTGTGATGAATACACAACATGAGGTACATCCTGCCCCACCACAAATGGGACAGTATAAAAACCATGAAAATACGACAGATCACAATATCCTCCTCACCAACGAAGAATAAAATCTTCTCCAAACGTGCAGTCGTCAATACAAAACACCCCATAAATCTACTCCCACCACTTCAGAAACAACTCCAGCTACAGTCGGACCTCCCTTGATGATTCCTCGCCCTAACACTGAAACCGCCATTCATATCCCTTGCATCCTGTTACGACAAAATGTCAACAACCCTTAGGCTAGGGAAACACATAATCACAGTCTGGTTGATGACTTGAAACAATCCCTTGCAACCATGTCAGTATTGGAGGTCCTCCAAACTTGTCCAATTCAACGAAAATCCTTGTTTTCCACCTTGGGGGCAGTCGACCCAGCTGATAGTCTTACTCATCACATTTGATCTATATTGCGGGGAACCTCGTCTCCCTACTTTGGTAGATTTCTAGATACCAATCAAGATTTGGAACATCATGGTTCATCTATGTATCATTGATAAAGGTGCATCTACATGCATCATGTCCAAGATTGTATGGAATAAACTTGGATCCCCAGAGCTAGTACCAGCCACCATTACTTTGAGAGCTCATGATGGTCGACCATCTTCCCTTGAAGGGCTCTTTCAAAATGTCCCCGTCGAACTCAGGGGCAAGACCATTCTTAATGACATTGAGGTTATCGATTCCCCCCTTGATTATAACATCTTGTTTGGACATAGCTACATGTACACTATGAAAGCAGTGGCCTCTTCTGTGTTTCAAATGATGATGTTCCCCCACAATGGGAAAAAAATCACCATCGACCAAGTTTCACATTACAAGCCTAACCACTCCTCCAACATAGATAACATCCTACCTCTTGTTTGCACTAGTTCCGATGCATATCCACCCATGGATATGGGCCTCGTAATTTTCAAAGACCCATCTTTGCTGGGGGCATGCCATGGAGCACCACTGCTCATTCACCCCTCAACACAAGTGTGTATCATATCTTCTAACAGAACTGAAACCAAAGATACCATTCATCCCATTGAGGCTTATCCACCCCTTGAAGTCCCACCAGTTGAAGAAATTCTACCTCAACAATCCTTTGAGAACCCTACGACATGGATTATCCCCAATTTCACCCTCCTCTAGGGTCAAATCCTGATTTGGGAGACAATTCCCCAATCCATCACTCAAATCCCCTTCTTCAACCCCCCATCGGGCGTACAATATTTTTAGGTATCTGTGACACTTACCCTTCCCAACATGGTGCTTTCCATTCCATTATGGTATCTACACTCACCCGCGATGGTTCCTCAACCATCCCTCCTTCCCCAATCGGAGGGAATCCCAATGCATATTCCAGTACTAATTCAAACCACAACACCATCAACCCCATCGGTTGGCACCATTGCTATGGATGGGGGCAGAGGGAAGAGGAAATATCCCACCACTCCACTTCCCCCCGAGCTCAACCTCCTTGCATACTTTGTGCGACAGAGGGACACCCCACTAATAGATGTCCCTCTCTCCTCGAATTATGCAATCTGATCCAACTCCCTCAAGAAACCACATCACTCGCCACTTCACCAAGCACACCTAGTTCTACCATAGCTTCCCCTACTACAGGATGTAAAGGGTTGTGAACCAATTTTGTGTGTGCCATATGTTCAAAGTATGGCCACTACACTCATCATTGCCTTGTGCTACCCCAGTTTCGACAGACGCTAACAGTGGTACGCCAAATCTTTTAGAAAGATCCCTCTCCACCCAGGTATCCATGTCACCACCATCCATTATGTCTCAACCTTAGTCAATGAACAAATGAGGTTTCCTTGATCTCTTTGTGAATCACTTTATCATTTCACATACCAGTGTCCTATGATTATTGAATATAGGTGTCATCAAATGGCCCTTCTTCAAAATCATCCAACCACCTTAATGCCTGTGTTACAAGCGATTACCCCCATCCCTTATCCATATATTGTTCACATCACCTCCCCTGAACCCAAGTCACTTCCCACCCCTCCATGGTTCATGGATAGGCTATCTGAGGATTTTCCCCCAAATCCTCCCAATTCTTCGGTTCATTTCCCTCAGGAAATCTTACCCCCGACAATAGTTTACAACCCACAGTATTTGGATATTTGGTTTATGTCAAGCATTCCATCGCACCATAGTTGTGATCCCCCCTCCACATATTCACCATATGAATAAAATCACACAGTGATAGTCACCAATGTTACCTCCCCTAGGGAGCCTTTTTCTCACATCATGTCCAGGCATGCATGCTCATGTTCAAAATCATCAAATAACTGTTATATGTTCTTTTATCTTTAGATATTTTTCACGTAGGGTATTCGGTTTTCATGTGTGCAAGTACTTGGTAATCACAACTTAGTGCAACCCCTTCAGGTATATGATCAACACTGGCATGTAATCATTCCCTTTTAATATCAATTTCATCTCCCATTCACACCCTCTGAAATTCTCCTTTAGGTTCCCTAGATATAGCTCTGCAGTACTATCACCTCCACTGCATTTTGGTACTGTGACCCAGAAGCACTCTCCCCCACATGAGTTGTCCCATTCATAGTCCCCTTTATCACTTTGACACTCATGCTGCTTTCACCCCCTAGGGATGGGAGTCCCAATAGTCTTATGCATTTTCAAGAATCAACCACATACTCCTTCCCATCATTTTGCTAGATTTCCCAATGGACTCCAAGGTTACCTCATCACAGGTCTATTTTGACTGCACCTCCGTAGTATCATTAACCGTCCATTCATCCACAATTAGTTTTCCCATTTTCAGATTTCCCTCCATTCATTTACCTCATACAAAAACACACCGATGGGGCCCCCACCCTCCACTAGTTATCCACACAACTTGCACCCTCACAGGCCAAGCCATGTTGCACTGGGGCACTCTTTTCTATATCTATACGCTCATCCCAAAGTATTCTTTATTCATTTGGTAATTGTAAAAATATTTTATTTCCACCATTTACTTAGCTTTTGTTGTCACCCTTGGCAACCTTCTTTTTTTTGGCAAAGAAACCCATGTCACCCTTGGTTGGGGAATTCACTATCCTCTACTCATGTTGAAACCATCCATAAACCCCGAGTATCCCACAGTCCATGTAATCCTGATCTCTGAGTTTTTCCACTTTGTCACACATCTGGCACAATTTAACCCCATGTCTAATCATCCCCCTGACGCTAGATACAGTTTCACGGTTGCTTCCAATCACCATTCAAACATAGCCCCAACCAAGGGAAGTCTTGAGTCTCACCGCATCTTGAATTCGTTCATGTTCCTTATCAGTTCCTGATCTTATGCAGTGGATTTCATGAAGCCCTTTTTATTCTTGGAGTCACATCTCCCTTTCCATCGACATTAGCACAGTTTCTAGAAAGGAGACAATATCTTAACTCTCATTACATTTACAATGATGAGTCTCAGATGACACAGATAAAACCATCATTGCTCTTTGCTATCATTGACCCCCATAACATTCAACTTCAACAAAATCTCATGTTATGGTGGGTCTTACTATGCGACTACTACAGTTGTTTTTTACTATCTGTTGACCTCTGAATTTGTTAGGCCATCAATGCGTACGAGTCATCGACACTTCTTCTAGGTGTCCTCACCTATTTTTAGAGTATGTTCACCATCAAAATTGCCATGTTTAAAAACCACCCCGGAGGGTGTTGCATTTATCTACATCATCATACAACTTTCGTTACTATCTTACATTTTTGAGTTACATGACACAAGCATGGGGCATGCCCACCTCGTTTGTATACATATTTTATTTCTCTACCTAGAGAAAGGTTTGGGTCCCACAGTTTCCCCTCTCCCTCCAACGGATCTCTCTTGCAGTTCCTATCATCACTCTTCCTTAAAATGGTACTCTTAGTAGAAGAAACATTGATGTATTTCGGCTATACATATGCTCTTGACCTCACACATTAGGGGGAATCTGTTATCATTGAAATTTCGTCCGTAACATCGCATGCAAATGGTTATAGGAATACAACATCTCCAAACACCTATTAGTTCACCTGACTCACAAAAAAATCATTCCAAAGGGGAAAAAACTATACAACTGGTCAAAAAATTAACATGCCCTGAAACACTAAAGGAAGCACCCGCACAGTGCACGGGACAAAGAAGCTCGTAGAGCGCACAATGCACCATATGCATGACCGTGTACGAGAAAATCTGTGCACTCTTGTGAACGCCACATTTATGGTTCTTGTTGGCCCCTCACCCACTTATGGACCATCTCCCAACTTGATTTGACCCTCAAATCTGAGCTGAATTTGAATGGGGGGCTAGTCAAAGACCTAAGGGTGCCCTAAAGGGCCCCTTGTCCACACTAAGAATCGGTTGGATATTGCTTGAAATACATGCTATAAATGGAGGCCATGGGTGCACTAAGAATTTAAGAATCTCATAGTATTGTTATGCTGCCTCAATTCTCCTCCAAGGATCCAATTTTCTTCTAGGAGCATTCTAGAAACATATCAATAAGCTATTCCTTTCACCTCTTGAGGGAATAGGCTTGGATTTCTTCACCATTTGATTTCTATTTTATCATTATAAGAAGGTCTCTCAAATAGGGGACTCAAGATCCCTCCCAAGGAGGAAGAGGGTATCCATAATTTGTCCTTTCTCTATGGTGTTTTCCATCTAATATAGTTATCCATTGGTGGCATAATCTTGGTCATTTGGTTGATTGATTTTGGTTCAAAGTTTCTTATGCATTTTAGTTTAATTTCCTTAGTTATTTCTTTAGTTGTTTCTAGTTTAGTTTTTTTTTCATTTCATATTCTTGGATTGTTTAATTCATACACTAACCTCTGTCTTGTCTAGCAAGACCAACTAGACTTGTAAGTGCCCTTGTTTTTCTCACCCAAGTGACGAAACATACACAACAATCACCTTGAACATAATCTGAAAAATGTTTCCTATGGGGCATGGCATGAAATGAAGCCCCTAAATATATTACCCAACGCTGAGAAATATTATCTATAGAAAGAATCAAAGCATCTTGTAATAAATCACCTGTTACATTTGCTTCCTATTTTTTCTCCTACTATCCATCTCTTTGTTTCTTTGGAGCTCTGTAGTCTTTCTTTAGATGCCCTTTCTTTCCACAATTCCAAAACTCTATCTTTCCAAGTCTGTATTTGGATATTCCCTTCCTAGAATTCTCGTGGTTCCCTGAGCCCTTTCCTCTATCCTTTTGTCTTCCCCTTTTCTCCATGTTTGACACATTACCTGATGTCTGACCTATGTTTTTCCATCGCATTTCCTTGCCAAGGATAACAACAACAACATCATCAAATTTTAGAGTGTTTGAACCAGAGACAGAGTTACTTACATCCATGAACAAGCCATTCCATCTTTCTGACAATGAGCACAATATTATAAGAGCCATGACCTCATAATCAAAGTCCACTTTTATAGAACTTAGCTGATTAGTAACCGTATTAAATTAATTTAAATGATCTGCAACAAACCCACCTTCTCACATATTCATATTAAATAATCTCTTCATTAGAAATACCGTATTGGATGCCGAGGGTTTTTCATATAGTTTAGCCAATGCATCCATCATCTCCTTTATTGTCTTTTCTTTCGAAATATTGAAATCCATCAATGCTTCCAGGCTCAGTTGTATCTGTAGTACCCCAAGGACATGCCCCAATTATATTATGAATTGTAATCATGTTTATAGGTTGGTGAGCTGAGCAATTGTAATATGGTAATATTATGTGTAAGTAGGTTGGAGAGCCTAGGTGTTAAAGGCCAGGAGCCTGTTTTTGTACATGTAATTATGCACTTTGTTAATATATAAACATCATTGCATGTAGACTGACCATGAAGAAAATGTGATGGGGGACTAAGCTTCCACAAGGATGGGTAAGGGAAAGGGTGCTGAAGGTTTGGCCTAGAGGATAAGCTAGGGGGATTAACTCTAAAGAGGATAATAATTTATTATTATTTCCTAAAAGGCTAAGGTAGAAAATTGACCAAGTGTTGTCCTAAGTTCCTAGAAAAGGAATGCATGAGAAGTGGAGTGAATGCAGCTCCAGGAAGATAGGTGTCGACATGGTATCATGTAGATAAAACCCAAGAGTCATCTTGTGTTGGGGGTTGGATCCACATTCTGTCATCCTTCTCTTGAGTTCGCTGGACATTCTTCCATCCTCCACTGAAACCCATTTTTGGCTCTGTGTCTAGATTTGCACAATCATGCGCAATGAAGCTTGTTTGTGCTACCATTTTACCATTCTCTGTCTGAACTCGTTGGTCTCCGTCACTGACCTCTGTACATCCACGGTCACCTGAGAAAACACTCACGGGAAGGGGGAAAAATTGACCTGTGTGTCTTGTGAACCCATGGAGAACTGTAGATCGATCCACGTCTTCTATGAAGCGTAAGCATCCCCTACTTGTCTGTGTCGTGTGTGTCATAGTTGTTGGTTGTTGTGTCCATGCATTCCCGTGGCTCCGTGTGGCTTGCTTCTATCGTTTGTTCCTTGCTGAGCCTTGTTTTTTTCCTCCTTGTATGAGAACGAAGTTGAAGAAGCAGGTTGTCAGGTGTGTGTGCAACACTCTCTCTAGGTGAGGGGGGTGATTGTGGTTGAAGAGCAAGGTTTTCAGGCATGTCTGAAGCTCTCTCCAGGTGAGAGAGTTTGTTGGGAAGTGTTTTTATCCTAGAGATAGTCCAGCACTAGCTACAAAGCTCTAATAATTCCGGTATGACCTATTGTTGAAGCCCAAGGCAAGGGAGGTGAAGCATCCGATGGACTATGTGACAGTGAAGGTGTATACTCCTGGGGTGGGACAGGCATGTGAGGAATGAGATTTCGTGAGTATTGGGCATAAGAAGGCTCCTGGGAGAGAATCCTTCCTGATAAAGTGTGTGTCTTCCTGTTGACCTTGCCTAGCCTAAGATTTCCTTGCTCGGTGGAGCTTAGTCCCAACTCGGGGGTGACCTATTGCTGAGAGTGATGAGAAGTGTGGTCTAAGGCTGGGAGGTTCGTGGAAGTTCTGCACGTAGTTGGTGGTGTTACTCCATTTGAAAAGAAAAGTATTATTAATGTGATTAATTCTTATGCTATGCATGTCTATGATGCTTGAATGTTATCATGTATCCCGTTGCGTATATGAATTACTGTCTATTACATTTGAATCTATATGGTAGCAGTAACTCTGTGTTATGTGTTTTAATTCGATTAAAATTCATGTTAGATGTATGTATGTATGTATTTCCGCGTTGTATCATTGCCCGACCTATTGGTGGCTGGGGATGTTACAAATTGGTATCCAAGTCAAGGTTTCAACACTGAGCCTGGATGGGCTAGATAAGTGGTCTTTGGACCGAGGTTTTAGGTGGGAATTGTGTCTTGAAGGATTAATTTCAAACCTCAGAACCTTCCCGAGTGCCAAGAAGTTACCTTCGCCATGTTATGAAGCTCAAGAGGAGTAGCGGTGTCAAAACACCATGACAAAAGTGGTATTGGACCACAGAGTAATGTGGTCCATAGGATAAGTTCAGAAGGAATGACAACCATTTTACGACTATCAGATCTAGAGAAGTTGTAGAAGGGTTATCCTAAAAGCCTTTGAGAGTTTGAAAATCGAGAGAAGCGGGGTGCGTTGAGGCACAAAACTCCAAAGTCTGAAGCTCCGAGGTCCTAGAAGAGATCTACACCATAGATTTGAGGGGAGAGATTGACCATTGGATATGGAGAAGTTGTGCATGGGTTAGTCGCGAGAACCCTTCAGAATTTGCAAAATCGAAACATTGGAAGTGAAGAGAGGTGAACGCTCCCGAAGCAAGGAATCATGAAGTGAATCTTGATCGTTGGTGGCAAGAGAGATAAGGGTCATCGATTATCTAGGGAGAGTCTGAAACTTTAGAAATCAGGAAAAGGGGAATGTGTTGATGCACAAAATCTGGAAACCTGAAGTTTCAAAGTGAAAGGGTAGATGTGGTGGGGTCGGATGACGTCACCTAGGTGACATGGACCTTCCTAGGTGTACCACATGCCATCGCCTTATTTGGTGATAGGTGTACTATATGGACCTAGAGGATAGGGAATTTGGAAGTTCAGAAGTCGTGATATTGAAAGGAAGCAAGCATGAAAGCTTCCAGAACCCAAAGTTACGAAGCTCCGAAGTCCCGAAGTCCTGAAGCTTCGAAGCTCCGAAGTCCCAAAGCTCACATGCTTGAATTTCCACAGCAAGTGTCAGTTGTTGGATGATGAGTAGTAGTGGACAGTTGATCCACCCTACTTTGCGAGTTCGTTAATTCATAACTCCAAGAGTCTCTTGTGATGTATTGTGAATACATCGAAACCCGAAGTCTTGATTAAGCGCCTATTGATATAGTTCTTGGTCACAACCCGTGGTCACAGGGGTTGGGGCTAAGAGAAAAGGGATAAGGCCTAAAATTATCACAGAGCCAAGCAAAGCTTGAAAAAATTCATGAAATCTGAACGTTTTCTGTAATCATATTCAGTTTATGAATTCTGTGGGATTTTTTAAGGAATGATGGCCTGACAAATTACGATTGTCTACACGTTGTGTTTGCAGAGTTCAACGAGTGTTATTACCGAAGAGAATTGAAACTAAGTGTACAGGAATGGAGGACGCACATAATGCTTCCATCTCAGAGAATGGAGCTAAAGGGATGGATGTCCATTTGGGAGTAGAAGGCTCGAACTCCAATGGGCATGGAGAAGAGATAGATAAGGAAGGGTGTATGATGAAAATCATTGAAATATTGCAGAAAAATGCCCAAACTCACCGAGCAGATAGCAGGAAGATTATGAAATCTAAGGAACAATAGGGTGAATTCAACATAAAGGTGATGCAGAGTCTGGAAAGGATCGGAAATAAGTTGGATAAGGAGGGCGATTCAAGTAAAATAGGGAGTTGTGGACCCCCTGAGAAAAAAAGAAGATTGAGAATGTTAGAAGGCATCATCGTCACTCCTTGAAACATTCCAATAAGGAAGCACACAGTAGTTCAAGCCCATCTCCTACCAAAAAACATAGGAGATCTGGAGTGGATGAACTAAAGGGAGAAATGAACAAGATTAAGCCTCCTACATTTGATGGAGAACACAAGAAGGAGGAAGATATTGAAACATGGTTTCTTGGCATGAGGAAATATTTTCAATTATAGAATTATTCCTCTCATGCAGAAGGAAGAATTGCAATGTATTAATTGAAAGGAAAGGCATCCATGTGGTGGGATAACCTTGTGCATGTGCAACACATTAGAGAGAAATATGTTACTTGGAAAGAATTCAAGAAGTATTTGAAAATAAATATTTGACTAAACGATACTATGACAAAAAGATGAAAAAGTTATTTGAACTCAAGTTGGGAATCATGTCCATTGATGAATACAAATGAAGGTTCTTGGAGTTCTTGAAGTATGTTCCATTCATCAAAGATGAGACAGTCAAAATTCAAAAGTATCTAAATGGACTGCCACCTTCCATCGGTGACAAGATCTAGTATGATGACCCTAAGACTATGGAAGAAACTATAAGGAGAGAAAAATGATTTTATGAGAATAAAAATGAAAATCCCACTTTCCGGAAGGCTTGGGAAGACAAGAAGAATTTCAAGATGGATCAGAGGAAGAAGGGAGCTAAGCCACCCTTTTTTAGAAACAATCCTTAAGGAAAACCATCTTTTAGAGAGCCTAGGAAGGCTGAAGTGGGTGGGCAAATGTCAAGACAACCACCTATGGAATGTTGGGGTTGTAAAGGAAACCATAGGTACAGAGATTGCCCCCACAGAAATGACAAAGTGAGAGATGACCACAATGTTCAGCAGGATGAAATAGTGGATGACATGGACAGTAGAATACCAAGGATCTATGCAGCCCTGGAAAACAAGCAAGCCAAATATCAGTCGCATATGATTGAAAGGGAAGGTATGATCAACAACCATGCCTTTACTATAATAGACTTAGGAGCTAGTCATAGTTATGTATATCCTATAATGGTGGAAATTTTTCATTTACCAATAAGCAAGCATGATAAATCTTGGTTAGTGCAGTTTGATACAGGATCCAAGAGAAAGGTTGTAGAGTTGGTTAAGTCCTTTCCAGTGGACATGAATGGACTGAACACAAAGGCTAAATTGAATGTTTTACCTTTAGGTTCCTATGACTGTCTAATTGGGATGGATTGCTTGGACCAACACCATGCCATCTTAGACTGTCATAAGAATTCATTCACTTTCCTGGATGAGGAAGGGAATCAAAGAAGAGTCCAAGGAATTCACAGATCAGTTGTTGTCAGAGAAATCTCAGCAATGCAGCTAAAGAAGAGCTATAGAAAAGTCTGTCAATTATTTGCAGCCCATGTGGAGGAAGCATCTAAGGATGAGGTCTCAAATATTGAATACCATGCACTATTAAAATATTTTGAATATGTATTCTAGGACATACCAAGATTACCCTTGAAAAGAGATATTGACTTCTCAGTAAACCCGATGACTGGAGCAGCTCCAGTGTTGAAACATCCTTACAGAATGAGTATGCTAGAGCTGAAAGAACTGCAGTTGCATATTGAAGAGATACTGAAGTAGGGGTATATATGCCCAAGTGTGTTACCTTGGGGTTCCCCAGTCATGTTCTTGAAGAATAAGGATGGGACATTGAGATTATGCATCAATTTCAGACAGTTAAACAAAGTGACTGTTAAGAACAAGTATCCTCTATCGCAGATCGATGATCTCTTTGACCAGTTGAAGGATGCTAAGATACTTTTGAAAATAGATCTTAGATAAGGATATCACCAGGTAAGAATAAAATATGAAGACATCAGTAAGACCACCTTCAGAGCAAGGTATGGTCACTATGAATTCGCAGTGGTGCCATTTGGGTTGTCAAATGCACTCACTGTTTTTATGTGTTTAACGAATGGTGTATTCAGGGAATATATGGACAAGTTTGTCATAGTATTTTTGGATGACATCCTGGTGTATTCCAAGTTGGAGGAAGAGAATGAACAACATCTAAAGATGGTGCTACAAGTGTTAAGAGAGCACCAACTTTATGCCAAATTGAGCAAGTGCTCATTTTATCAAAAGCATATCCATTATTTGGGGAATATAATTTAAAAAGATGGGATAGTTGTGGATCCTGAGAAGATATAAGCCATCAAAGAATGGTCAATGCCTAAGAATGTAACATAAGTCAGATCCTTTATGGGTCTAGCTGGTTATTATAAAAGGTTCATTTCAATATTCTCAAGGATAGCTCACCCCATCACTTCCTTACAAAGGAAGGAGAAGAAGTTTCAGTGGATAGAAGATTGTGATAAAATCTTCCAATGATTGAAGTAGATATTAACAAGTTTTCCAATCCTAAGGATTGCAGACTTGAATTTATACTTTGTAGTGTGTACAGATGCATGCAAAGAAGGACTAGGAGGAGTCCTTAGTCAGAATGGGTTCGTAATTTGTTATGAGTCTAGGAAGCTGAAAGAGAACGAAAAGAACTATGCCACTCATGATTTGGAGTTGGGAGCTATCGTTCACGCTCTAAAGAAATGGAGGAATTACCTCATGGGAAAGAGGTTCTAAATGAGAATAGACCACAACATTCTGAAGTATTTGTTTGATCAGCCAACCTTGAATTCTAGGCAGAGTAGGTGGTTGGAGTTTCTTTGTGAGTATGACTTTGATATCAATCATATCAAAGGAAAATAGAACAAAGTGGTTGATGCACTCAGCAAGAGAGTGCACAAATTGCATGATAAAACCATTAGTATGTACCAAACTGATATTAAAAGCATAATTTTGGAAGCTGCAAATGCAGATTTGCAGTACAAGGAATTGGTAGAAAATATACAACAAGGTAAGATGCCACAAAAAGTGGAAAATTATAAATTGGAAACTGACAGAACACTTATGTACAAGAACATAATTTATGTACCTAACGTCCAGGAATTGAAACTTATGATTTTGAAGGAAATGCATAATGTGCCTTATGCTAGGCACCCTGGATATCAGAAAACAATGGTAGCAGTCAAAAGCGATTACTTTTGGCCAGGTATGAAGAAATAAATTGCATATTACATCGCTAGATGTATGGAGTGCCATAAGGTTAAAGCTGAGCATAGGCACCCAACATGGTTGCTGCAACCTTTACCCATTCATGAGTGGAAGTGGGAGGTAGTGACAATGGATTTCATCACAGGATTGCCTAGAACTAGAAAGCAACATGATTCAATCATGGTGGTGGTGGACAAGCTTACAAAAGCTACCCATTTTATTCCACTAAAGACTACACACAAGGAAGCTAATGTTGCTAATATTTTTATAAGGGAAATAACACGATTGCACGGTATTTCCAAGATAATTGTGTTTGACAGGGACTTGAAATTTACCTCTAAGTTTTGGAAGGGGTTGTTCAAAGGATTTTGAATGAATCTAAACTTGAACACAACCTATCATCCTGAGTTTGATGGGCAGACAGAGAGGGTGAACCAAGTGATAGAAGATATGCTAAGGATGCATGTGATGGAAAAACCATCTAAATGGGAAGACTACCTACACTTGGTAGAATTCACCTACAAAAATGGGTACCAAGCATCGTTTAAGATGAGCCCATTCGAAGCACTTTATGGCAGAAAGTGAAATACTCAAGTAAGCTAGGATAATCCAGTTGATAGAGTAGTGTTTGGGACAGAGTTTCTCAAGGAAATGGAAGAGAAAATGCTAAAAATTAAGAAGAATTTAAAGGATTCCCAAGATAGGAAGAAGATTTATGCTGATAAGAACATAACCCACAGGGAGTTTAAAGTGGGAGATCATGCTTTCCTGAAAGTAAAATCCAACATAAGTTCCCTGAGGCTGGGAAACTTTTCGAAGTTGGCAGCCAGATTTTGTGGGCCATTTAAAATCCTAGAAAGGATTGGGCTAGTTGCATATATTCTTGCATTGCCTGCATCCATGACTGTACATAATGTGTTTCATATTTAATTTCTTAAGAAATCTATACATGATGTTAATCATGTAATCGATTGGAATGTGATTCAGGTGGAGTAAGAAGGCATCTTACAAGTGCATCCTGTGTGCATATTGGACCATAAGAGAAAACAGTTTCGGAATCGAGCCAAAGGTATTGTAAAGGTCTAGTGGACATGGTACGGTCTTGAGGACACAACATGGGAACATGAAGATGCTATGCGGGTAGAGTACCAACATATTTTTGAAGATTTTGGAAATCTTGTTGATGTTGTGTAAAGAGGTGCACTGAGGACAGTGTAAAAATAAGGGGAGTGGATTGTAATACCCCTAGGACGTGCCCCAATTATATTATGAATTGTAATCATGTTTATAGGCTGGTGAGATGATCAATTGTAAGATGGTAAGATTATGTGTAAGTAGGACGAAGAGCCTACGTATTAAAGGCTAGGAGCCTATTTTTGTACATGTAATTATGCACTTTGTTCATATATAAACATTGTTGCATGCAGACTAGCCATGAAGAAATAATGATGGGGGAATAAGGTTCCACAAGAATGGGTAAGGGATTTAGTGCAAGAATGAGAGGTGGCATGCATCAATGGGGTATTTCATGCAAGCGTAGGAGACGACATGCATCAACCTAAGTTCAATGCAAGCGTATAGGCAAAAAATACCAATGGTACCAGTGGAGGAGAGAGGATAAAAGGAAGATATGATGTCACGATTGGGAGGGGCTCCATAGTTGCAAGCTATGGAATGTGACCATTAAGGGGAAAACCTTTGAAAACTGACCAAAGAAGTGATAGTTGTTCCTAACTAGGTAGAGGTTATCTCAAGTACGGTCTTTCTTGAGATAATGACCTATAAAGGACCCATCTATATTATGACCAATTATAAATGGAGAAAAAGGGGTGTAAGGAAGAAAAGATAAGGAGGAGAGGCAATACTTTCACCAAGCATTTGAAGGACTAGGAAAAGAGGAAGAGTATGTAGGAGAGCATGTAACACTAGGAGAGGAAGAAGAAAAGGAGAGAACTAGGTACTATTGGGTGCTACCACGTAAGAAGTGGCTAGATTTGATAATGGGAAGTCTAAGCTAGCCCTAAAAAACTCCCAATTAGATTAAATATTATATGTTGTTCATATTATATGTTTAAGAGTAAATTAGAGTAATCAAGGTGAGATACATAGCCTTCAACAATCTCTTGAAAAATCCCCATGACAAGGGTGACTCCACAATGTTTATTAATGAGAAGATGAGTTGCGTCCTATTGTACAAAGCCCTAATGATAAGGAGAGGGGTGAGCAGTGACGAAAAATGCTATTATTTTGGTTACAATTGTCAAGGATTAAAGTGGCAAGTTGGTCTTTGATCTAATAATTATGAGTAAATAGGAGACTTAGAGAGGGGAATAAATTTCATTCGTCATTATGATGACACTGGCATGACATTCGAAAAAGGCATGAGTTTACATAAACCAACTAAGAGTGAACTTGAACGAGAGAGGAAACACACTCTAATATAGGGTTATCACAAGAATAAATGTAACATATGGCAACTTGGAGGTAAGGTGAGCGTAACAAATGACATTTATTGTTCTAGGATTTCTATAGTCATTAATGCACCATACACTAGTCAAGGAAATAGCATGAGTCCCATGTGACATACGATAATCTAGAGAGTGTGAGAATAATAGGAATCATAAACTAGTAATATAGAGTCATCAAAAGCACAAAAACAACACATGGTAGCCTAGATTTAGTGTAAGAATGAGAGGTGGCATGCATCAATGGGGTATTTTATGCAAGCGTAGGAGGCGCCATGCAACAACCTAAGTTCAATACAAGCGTAGAGGTGAAAAATACCAATGGTACCAGTGGAGGAGAGAGGAGCAAGGGAATATATGATGTCACCATTGGGAGGGGCTCCATAGTTGCAAGCTATGGAATGGGACCATTAAGGGGGAAATCATTGAAAACTGACCAAAGAAGTGATAGTTGTTCATAACTAGGTAGAGTTTATCTCAAGTAGCGTCTTTCTTGAGATAATGACCTATAAAGGACCCATCTATATTATGACCAAATATAAATGGAGAAAAAGGGGTGTAAGGAAGAAAAGATAAGGAGGAGAGGCAACACTTTCCCCAACCATTTGAAGGACTAGGAAAAGAGGAAGAGTATGTAGGAGAGCATGGAACACTAGGAGAGGAAGAAGACAAGGAGAGAACCAGGTAATATTGGGTGCTACCAGGTAATAAGTGGCTAGATTTGATAATGGGAAGTCTAAGATAGCCCTAAAAAACTCCCAATTAGATTAAATATTATATGTTGTTCATATTATATGTTCAAGAGTAAATTAGAGTAATCAAGGTGAGATACATAGCATTCAACAATCTCTTGAAAATTCCCTTTGACAAGGGTGACTCCACAATGTTTATTAATGATAAGATGAGTTCCGTCTTATTGTACAAAGCCCCAATGATAAGGAGAGGGGTGAGGAGTGATGGAAAATGATATTATTTTGGTAACAATTGTCAAGGATTATAGTGCCAAGTTGGACTTTGATCTAACAATTATGAGTAAAAATGAGACTTAGAGAGAGGAATAAATTTCATTCATCATTATGATGACACTGGCATGACATTGGAAAAAGGCGTGAGTTGACATAAACCGAATAAGAGTGAACATGAGCGAGAGAGGAAACACACTCTAATATAGGGTTATCACAAGAATAAATGTAACATATGGAAACTTGGAGGTAAGGTGAGTGTAATAGGTGACATTCATTGTTCTAGGATTTCTGTAGTCATTAAGGCACCATACACTAGTCAAGGACATAGCATGAGTCCCATGTGACATATGATAATTTGGAGAGTGTGATCATAATAGGCATCATAAAATAGTAATATAGAGGCATCAAAAGCACAAAAACAACACATGGTAGCCTAGATTTAGTGCAAGAATGAGAGGTGGCATGCATCAATGGGGTATTTTATGCAAGCGTAGGAGGTGACATGCATCAACCTAAGTTCAATGCAAGTGTAGAGGTGAAAAATACCAATGGTACCAATGGAGGAGAGAGGATCAAAGGAAGATATGATGTCACCATTGGGAGGGGCTCCATAGTTGCAAGCTATGGAATGTGACCATTAAGGGGGAAGTCTTTGAAAACTGACCAAAGAAGTGATAGTTGTTCCTAACTAGGTAAAGGTTATCTCAAGTAGGGTATTTCTTGAGATAATGACCTATAAAGGACCCATCTATATTATGAACAATTGTAAATGGAGAAAAAGGGGTGTAAGGAAGAAAAGATAAGGAGGAGAGGCAATACTTTCACCAACCATTTGAAGGACTAGGAAAAGAGGAAGAGTATGTAGGAGAGCATGGAACACTAGGAGAGGAAGAAGACAAGGAGAGAACTAGGTAATATTGGGTGCTACCTCGTAAGAAGTGGCTAGATTTGATAATTGGAAGTCTAAGCTAGCCCTAAAAAACTCCCAATTAGAGTAAATATTATATGTTGTTCATATTATATGTTCAAGAGTAAATTAGAGTAATCAAGCTGAGATACATAGCATTCAACAATCTCTTGAAAAATCCCTATGACAAGGGTGACTCCACAATGTTTATTAATGAGAAGATGAGTTATGTCCTATTGTACAAAGCCCCAATGATAAGGAGAGGGGTGAGGAGTGACGAAAACTGATATTATTTTGGTTACAATTGTCAAGGATTATAGTGGAAAGTTGGTCTATGATCTAACAATTATGAGTAAAAAGGAGACTTAGATAGGGGAATAAATCTCATTCGTCATTATGATGACACTGGCATGACATTGGAAAAAGGCGTGAGTTGACATAAACTGACTAAGAGTGAACATGAGTGAGAGAGGAAACAAACTCTAATATAGGGTTATCACAAGAATAAATGTAACATATGGCAACCTGGAGGTAAAGTGATCATAACAAATGACATTCATTGTTCTAGGATATCTGTAGTCATTAAGGCGCCATACACTAGTCAAGGACATAGAATGAATCCCATGTGACATACAATAATCTGGAGAGTTTGAGCATAATAGGCATCATAAACTAGTAATATAGAGTCATCAAAAGCACAAAAACAACACATGGTAGCCTAGATTTAGTTCAAGAATGAGAGATGACATGCATCAATGGGGTATTTTATGCAAGCATAGGAGGTGACATGCATCAAACTAAGTTCAACGCAAGTGTAGAGGTGAAAAATACCAATGGTACCAGTGGAGGAGAGAGGATCAAAGGAAGATATGATGTCACCATTTGTTAAGAACCAAACATCAATATAGCATAGAAAAACCTCAGGAAAAGTACTCAACGCCTTGAAAAAGAGATAATTTTAGATAATAAGCCTCTTCGAGGGGGCAACCTCCTTTTACCCCACTTAAATGTTCAAGTACAAGA
>ML784376.1:253218-263343 GCA_009831015.1 Picea engelmannii | reverse complement strand
AAATTTATGTCCACCTTCATCATTGTGATCACACTGATTATGTCTACATAGTTATTAGATTTTACCCTATACCTCTTTTTATTGAGATCGTGTGGTCATTATGGTGAATGAGCTCACTAGTGATGTTTTGTGCATCACTTCCCTTGGAAGAACCATCACAAATTCTATACATGAAGATATGATCAAATTATAGAGGTAGAACTTGTCTAATGGTATATCCAACTCTTATGGGTTTGCAAGCCATTAACAAGTATTTTATTTTGAACATTGTCTCGATAAGGGATGGTCATTTTCCTTTGATTATTTCTTCATTCTGTGAGATCCAAAGGCCCCACATAACATGTAAGGGTAGAGCAACCAGGTCTTGTGGAATTCCATGAGATTTTAAACTAGTTGTTCCTAGCTTCTATCATTGTGTTCCTAGCCCAAATTTGGTATCTTCCTTGTTATCCTAAAGCACGTGGAGTCTGTTGTGAAGGGAAATCCATGCAAAAATTATGGCCTTGGGTAGTGTCCAAATCCTCTAGAGACCACTCCACCACCATGGATTCCTTGCCTCCACATTCTACAATGAGAGGGTCTTATAACCCATTTTCACACTATACATGCCCTCTTATTGATTTTTTGTCCATACAAGATAGTATTCACTTTCATATAAGACAATGGAAATGTTATCCCTCTTTTTTGCAATTAGTTTCCAAATTACTTTAGTCGTCAGGAATCTAGAAACTTTTTTATGTCTTTTAGGCCCCATCCTCTATCTAAATTTGACCTTGTTATCAACTCTCATTTTACATCAAGACAATGATAAACACTAGAGTGACCCAATATACTAAGATTGATTCCAAAACGATTTTTATAAGAATCGCCCTTCTAGCATGAGAGATCCATTTGTTGTACCAGTGATCTACTCTTGTTTTCATCCCATCAAGGAGCCACAACCAGTGTTTGCATTGGTATTCATTTTCTTTTAACATGAACTACATGTATAGAAAACAACCATCATTTTGCACTACAATGAAAGGGAGGAACTTCAAGATCATTTCTCTCATGGCATGTGGGACATGATAAAAGTATATGGATGACTTTTGAGCATTTATGTTCATTCCAATGGAGGAGGAAAAAAACTTTAGAATGTGATCTAGACACTTTGTGTTTTGAGTCGTAGTAGTTCCAAACAAGAGTATACAATCAAGAAATAAGATATGAGACAAAGATTATATTAGCATAGATATTCACATCTTTGTAGTTCCTAGATTGAATTTCATGGTGAATATGCTAGCTTAGGCCATTATAAACTATAATAAAAAGTGGAGAGGAGAGAGGGAAACTTAGCCAAAATCCTCAAGAAGGAAGAAATAATACCTCCTCATTAATCCCTAAATCCAAATATGTCCCATGTAGCTTTGAGATGTTTCCATCTATACACACTAGGGCCTCGTTACATGGGAAAGTAGATTTATCCCAACCTATTGATAGGGATTTTACATTATTGCAAATTTTTCTACAACTTTACCATAGCATGGTTTAGTTCATCAATTGTGTAGGCTTCCTAGTTTTGAGTAATCATGGTTCTATACTCCTTTTAAGACAACTAATGAGGATTGAACTTAAAGGGCACCAATAGTTTTTTATCCTTTGTAGCTATCTCCAGTTTGATGGGGTGGTGGTATAATTTTAATTATTTCAAAACTATGGATTTGTATGAGGGGAGATTCATGACCAGATCCTTCTTTATGAGGAATTAGTTCAACCTTGTACTTATCTCCTGAGTGTCACCCCTCTTATTTGAACAAGTAGCCTATGGAACTAAAGGTTTCACATGTGACTATAAGTTGGGTATCTAATATCTTAAGGAAATAATTTGCTAGAGGACTGAGTTGAGAATGAGCACCAAGCATATTTTTTACCGATGAAATGTAAAATTTAGGTCCCCCTAAGAATTAGCATGGGGAGGTATAATAGGCCCTAGACTACCAATTTATCCTAGAAGGGCCTCCTATTGTGAGATGGGGCATACGCATTGAGGATGTCCAACTAAAATTTCAATTCCTTTGGAGAGAAATGAGTCAAGATACAGTGTGTCGAGCTTACCTTATCCCAATAAATCATTAACTAACAACATTTGAGAGCCCAATCCATTGAAGTTTCCTTCCACACTTTAAACCTGGAATATATTTCTTTAGGTGCTTTTGGGAATATTACTCTAAATACATAGTTTCTTGTAATATTAGAATATTGGCTTTGTGTTTCTATATAATATTAGAATATTGGTGACACCAAGAATAAAGGAAAGAGCCTAACCAATCTATGTAAGATGTCATAAAATTTAGGCGAGTAGAGGGTGCCAATAAAAAAAATGGTCATAAGCCTATTGTTTGTTGGGTGTGTGTAGAGGAACATTATTGAAGGAGATCAAGATAATTTTGAAACCTAGGGGAGGGTTTCTCTAATAAGGGCTCATGATATTGTTGCTTGTTTCCCATATGGACATGAAATATTTGTTTCCCATGGGATTTGCAAAGGGTGCATTGATAGGGGATGTTTTTGTAGTCCAACATTTGCACAAAACTATGCTTTTTGGTGCAGACCCCCTATCCCTCTTAAGGGTTGCACGACCTCCCATTTAGGATCTTCCGGTTCCGGAGCCAAAATGGCTCTTCTGGTTCCAAACTGGAACCCTTCGAATGAACACATATATCCCCCACAAATGATCAGTTGACTTTTCCAAGCGTCAAGCATGAGCTCCCATAGAACATGACCAAGAGCCGTGACCTCCGGCTAGGCTCAGGTTCCAGCGGTTATTCCTTCGGGTTTCACATTTTGTGAAATCAAGGTACAAGGGGTATCCCTGCTCCTTGGAATCCCCAATTTCCAAAATGCTGAAATCCCAATGACCCGAGATCTACAATTCTGATCTCTCTCGGATCGACGGCTACGCTTATTTCGGCGTTTTGTGTTTCACAAAATCAGGGTACAGGGCTTATCTATACTCCTTGGAATCCTCGGTTTCCAAAATATCGAAATCCCAATGACCCAAGATCTATGGCTCAAATATCGCTCGGATCGACGGCTACGCTTATTTCGGCGTTTCACATTTCGAAAAATCAGGATACAAGGGATATCTCTGCTCCTTGGAATCCCTGGTTGCCGAAATGATGAAATCTCGATGACTCGAGATCTACTGCTTAGATATCTCTTGGATCGACAGGTATGCTTATTTTGGCATTTCGCATTTCACGAAATTAGGATACAAGGGATTTCTCCGCTCCTTGGAATCCCCAGTTGCCGAAATGCCGAAATGTCTTGGCGTTCAATCAACGACTCACAATAACCCCTGAGATCTATGGCCCACGTTCGACCTCGCTATTTCTCTATTTCACGATTTGGGGTTTTGGGAGACAAGGGAATCTATCCTTCCAACTCGCGATACCCAAAATCTCTATGTGGACCAACAGTCTAGATCTAACTATGATCGATGTTTTTTATCCCTCCTGAGCTTTGGACATCAAGAAGGCCTTGCTGCTAACCTCCTCATAGCTCCACCTTATCCAGCTTGCGGGGTTTCAATGTTTCTCCTTGAGGACTTTCCACCGTACGTTCATATCTCCGAGACTCATCCTCACCGCTAAACTCCTCGTAGTTCCACCTTATCCAACGACTTGCGATGTTTTAGCGTTTCTCTTCGAGAGCTCTCCACCATCTGTTTAGATATTTGAGATCTCCCCTCCTGGATCTACGCAGTGTTAAAGCCTGCACTCCTACCTCAAATTGGATGCCCCGTGGGATTCTCCACCACGATCCAATGCTTGACGACATTCTTCCTCCTGAGATTTTACTCCCGTCAGACTTAGAAGATTTTCTAAGTCTTCGAAGACTCGATCTTCGCTTCTTCCTAAGAGATGGGTTTTTCTGGGCCTCGATAATGCTTCTCTGAAACATTATTCCTCTTGAGATTCACCTTGTGTAGGCCTTGAATTCCCCCGCACTCCTTGCGTCTAAGGGATTTTAATAACTCGGATCCAAGGGGTTTCTCACAGAGAGATTCCTCCTGATCTCTTGGTGTTCTCTCCTCACTCGATGCACACCTTGCAGAGCTTCAATGAAGAGAAACAATTGAAACTGGAAAAACTCATAGTCACCATTTCATTCACTTGTTTATGGGACAAAAGAATAACAGAAAAGATAGGAAAATGTAAACACAACTGCACAACACACATTTGGATCAATTTTCACTCTTGTTATATTCACAAGTTCCCAATGGCTACAAAATACATTCAAATTACAGTATCTCAAAAACTGAGATCTCCTGCTAACTTGCAGTTCTCCCTTACAACTAATTTCTCTCTGTGTTGCAGCTAACCCCAATTGGGTGTACAAAATTATACTTAAATCAAAAATATTTCTAGGGTTTCCCTTGTCTACTTGCCTACTCTAAAATTCATCCGATGATATCTTAGTTAGTCGCATTCCAGAGTCGTAGTGGAAAATCTTGCTCTGTTTACGATTTTCAAAACGTGCCTCAAAGGGTAAAATTCGGCACTAGTTCAAGCGTGCCTCCAAAGGTAAATTTCGGTGTTGAGCGAGGGTGGATTTCAAAATTGGTTGTAACTTCCCACGTTGAAGTTCTGGAAGAACTCTCACGTGTTGAGTGGTCCTACCTCTACGCGCTCGCCAACGACGCTCCTACATCATACTCCCCTTGACAAAAAATCATGGAATCCTATCCATGAGCTCCTCTACTAACTTTCCCTACTTCTAGATAGCAACTTCATTTTCCCAAATGAATTATTCTATTGGGTTTCCCTTCCATTTGACCAGATATTCAAAATAAGTCTTCCTCTTGGTCTTCTTGCCAATCCTCTGATCAACAATTTTCTCTATCTGCGACATTTCTGCCACAAGCATCTGTTTCTCCCACTGAACTTTTCCTTGAGCTTTTGACCCTTCCATTTCATCTTTCCTGTACGGATACAGGTTTGAAACATTGAATATGGGTGAAATGCCCACACCATTTGGCAACTCAATCTCATAGGAGTTTGCATCAAACTTCCTCAAGATCTTATAGGGTCCTATCTTTTTCATATTCAACTTGTTGTATGTTCCCCTAGGGAATCTTTCTTTCCTGAAATGTGCTAAAACTTGATATCCTATGTTAATTTGAAGTTCCCTACGATGTTGATCAGCTCTGTGCTTGTATTTCTGATTAGAAGTCTCTAATTGTCCTTTGATTTGGCTATGGAGTCGCTCCATCTCCACAACAAAATCCTTTTCTCCAACGCTCTTGATCTCACCCTATTCAAAGTCTCTCAACTCAGACACTCCCCTGGTTGCATTCCATAGAGTATTTGGAATGGGTTCCTTCCATTTCTCCTGTTTGGTGAGTCATTGTATGCAAATTCTTCTTGTGGTAGAATCTAATCCGACTGGTTATGATGTTCAGTAACTAGACTCCTTAGTAAATTCCCCAAACTTCTATTTACCACTTCAATCTACCCATTTGTTTGAGGGTGATAAGCTGAGCCGAAGGACAAATTCGTCCCCATCTTCTTCCACAACGTCCTCCAAAACTGACTAACAAATTTTGTGTCTCTGTTTGAGACAATGCTCCTAGGTAGGCCATGAAGTCTCACAACTTCTTTGAAAAACATATTTGCAACATGTGTTGCATCACTGGTCTTCTGGCATGGGATGAAATGTACCATCTTTGAAAATCTATCCACCAACACAAATATGGAATCAAATCCTCTTTGTGTTCTTGGCAATCCCAAAAAAAAATCCATGCTTATTGCATCCCAAGGCCTCTCTAGTATTGGAAATGGTTGATACAACCCAATGTTCTATCTTTTCCCCTTAGCATGTTGGTAGATTCTACATCTGTTCACAAACTTTATCACTTCTGTTCTCATACCTGGCCAATAGTATGAACTACTCAACTGTGAGAACGTTTTATCATGGCTGAAATGTCCAGTCAATCCTCCACTATGCTTCTCCTTCATAAGATTATCCCTCATTGAGCATATTGGTATGCACAATTGATTTCCTTTGAACAACAATCCTTCCTGAACCAAATACTCTGTCCACTGACTTCTATCTCTCAGTAAAGGGATTTTACATGCTTTGTAGGCCTCCTTAAAATCTGTATCATCACAATACATATCCTTAAGGTGTTCAAACCCCAAGGTCTCCACCTGGAATTCTTGCAGAATTAAACATCTCTTGATTAACACATTGGCAACCTTGTTAGCATTCCCAAAATATGTTTTATGAAAAAAGTAAATTTTTTCATAAATTCAACCCATTTTGCATGCCTCTGGTTCAGTTTTTCCTATCTGGTTATGAATTGTAAAGCTTGGTTATCGCTATACAAGACAAATTCTTGCGGGCAAGACAATGCCTCCATTTCTTCAAAGCTTGAATTATGGCATAAAACTCCTTGTCATATGTGGAGTATTTCTTCTTAGTCTCATTCAACTTCTTGTTGAAATAGGCAACAGGTCGATTGTCCTGACTCAGAACTGCTCCTATTGCAACTCCACTTGCATCACATCTTACCTGAAATGTCTTCCCAAAATTCGGCAAGACCAGAATTGGTCATTTTGTTATCTTCTCCTTCAGTATATTGAAGCTCCTTTCAGTCTCCTCTGTCCATTTAAAATATTTGTACCGCTTCTTCACTGTATCCATCATGGGTGCACAAATCCCACTAAAGTCTCTAATGAACTTTCTATAAAAGCTTGCTAAACCATGAAAGCTCCTTACCTCGAACATGCTCCTTGGTGACGACCACTACCTGATCACTTTCACCTTCTCTGGATCCATCTTCAGTTCATTCGAAGAGATCACAAAACCCAAATAAATGAGTTATGTCTTCATAAAAGAGGACTTCTTCAAGTTGATCAATAGTTTCTCCTATTGTATCCTCCTCATTACTAGCATTAGGTGCCTCAAATGCTCCTCTTTAGTCTTGCTAAAGATCAGTATATCGTCTAGATATACAACCACGACCTTGCCAATGAAATTTTTCAGAATTTCATTCATCAACCTCATAAAAGTACTCGGGGCATTTGTTAAGCCAAATGGCATAACTAGCCACTCATACAGACCTTCATTCGTCTTAAAGGATTTTTTCCATTCATCACCTTCTCTCATCTTGATCTGGTTATATCCACTTTTCAAATCTATCTTAGAAAATAAATTTGCTCCACTTAAGCAATCCATTAAGTCATCCATCCTCGGTAAAGGAAATATGTACCTGATGGTGATCTTGTTGATGGCTCTCGAGTCTATGCACATTTTCCATCCTCCATCTTTCTTTGGGCTTAACACAGCTGGTACTGCGCATGGGCTCAAACTTTCTCTGACCAAACCCTTATCGAACAATTCTTGGACTTGGTTTTTCACCTCCTCATTTTCTCAAGGTGTTAATTTGTACGCTGCCTTGTTTGGCAGGCTTGCTCCTGGTATCAAGTCGATATGATGACTGATACTCCTAATGGGAGGCAATGAGTTTGGCAGCTCATCCACCACTATATCAACAAAATTATCCAACAACTCCTGAACTTCTTAAGGAAAATCATCCATTGTCATACTCTTAAGGATGACTTTGGGCTTCCTCACCACAACAAACTGCATCTCCTGTTCTTCCTTGACTTCTTTCAGGAGTTCCTTCCCACTCATGAGAAGTATGCTTGTGTTGGCTTCCTCTTTTTCTCTCTTCTCCTCCATTGGTAGGAACATATGCTTCCTACCATTATTCTCCAATGTATATGTATTCTTCCTTCCATCGTGAATGACATTTCTTCCAGACTGCGATGGTGTTCTCAACAAAATGTGGCATACGTCCATGGAGATTTCATCTTTATATCCTCCTATTTTAATTTCAACCAGGCATTGTTTAGTGATCATTACCTGGTGTCCTTTTTGCAGCCATGAGGCTTTATATGGCCTTGGATGTTTAGTTGTCTTTAGCTCCAATTTCTCCACCATCTCTGTGGATACTAGGTTGTCAGTACTCCCACTGTCAATGATCACCTTGCATACTTTATCCTTAGTCTTGCAAGCTATCCTGAAGAGTCTGTTTCTCTGCACTGGATTTTCAATTTTTGCCTCCAGCGTCAAGAGAACTTTTCTCAACATTAGGGATGCTCCATCCTCTGCTCCCTCTGCTTCAACATTTCTTCATTGGGATTCTGAAATGTGAGCTTCTCCTCCTTCCTTCTTTTTCTCAAGGCATTCCCAAGACATGTGCCCTATCTTTCCACAGTTATAACACCTTACTCCTCCTCTGCCTCTTCCTCTAGAAGCATTTCTTCCACCACTCTGTCTCCCTCGTAAACTTCCTCCTCATTCTGAGTGATTGTGTGGTTTCTCAGCCTCGTCCTTAGACTGATGTGCTCTATCAAGGTTAAATCCCTTGCTTTTTCTTGGGATCAAGCCTTTACCTCTTCTTCGCTGGTTTTGTTTTTTCTGGCCAGCTTCTTCTCTGCCTTCAGTGCAAACTGATAAGCATCTTCCACAGTCCTCACTGACATCATGCTAAGCTCGTCCTGGATTTCATATCTCAAGCCATTTATATATCTGGTGACTCTTTCTTTGTCTCTCTCCCTTTGTCCAATTCTGATGTTCAGCCAGTAGAACTCCTCGGTGTACTCCTTGACTGTCATCCCTTTCTGTCTTAGGTTCTGTTACTTCCTGAAAAAATTGATTCGGTAGTCTTTGGGTATGAACTGTTGGGTATGTGTTATATTCTTTGCACAAGTAGTAGTGTCTAAGCGTCTACACTGGGCGTGCAGGGGGGGTTAGAGGGGGGGTGCAAGGGGGCGAAGCCCCCCACGCGGGGGTTCGGGGGAAGTGCCCCAGAAATGTTTTTTTCGGGATGACATATTTCCTGGATGACATATTACTGGGATGACATATTTCCGGGACAACATATTTCCGGGACCACATGATATTTAGGTGGTTTTTTCGGCACATGGTTTTTTGCCGATGGTTTTCTATTTCTGGTTAAGGAATTAGGGTTTTGGACTAATCCATGTCATTGGGTTAGGTTTTTTGATGCCGCTGGCTCCTATATGTATATTTTATTGTAAACAATGTAACACAATGTATGAATATAATATATGCTGGTTTTCCCAGTTTGGGTTTCCAGGTGAAAAATCTCTGTGTAATGTTTGTATTTTCCATTGTATCTTTTATGTTATTTTCTGAATATCAATTTGCAGTAGATATTGTACAAGGTTAGAATTTACATTTGGTATCAGAGCTTTATTGGCTTCAGGGGGAAACCTTTGTCATCAAGGGTTTGGCTCGGGACTGTGATAAGCCTTGTTATAGTGGGAGATCTGCAATATTGTTTTTCAGGTGAAAATAAATGGCAAGCAATTCGAAGATGGAGATCGAGAAGTTTAATGGGAAATGCTTTGAGCTATGGAAGCTCAAGATGGAAGATCTTTTGGTGGACAAAGATCAGTGGATCGCAGTAGATCCAGGTACTGCACCTACAAGAACTTCTGCAGATGACTGGAAAAAGACGGATCGGAAGGCAAAGAGCACAATTTGACTGTGTCTCTCTGATTCAGTATTACTGAATGTGTCAGAGGAAGCTACAACCAAGGATTTATGGGAAAAGTTGGGGAAGTTGTATTAGTCTAAGTCCCTGGTAAATAAACTATTCCTGAGAAAGAAGATGTATAACTTGAGGATGAGAGATGGAGACTCAGTGGCAGAGCATTTGAACGCCTTCAATAATATGGTAAGTCAGTTAGTATCTGTTGATATTAAAATTTCAGATGAAGATAAATGTATCAGTTTGTTGTGTTCTTTACCAGACTCGTGGGATAGTCTGGTTGTGGCCATAGGTAGTAATACAACTTCTTTGAAGTTTGAAGAAGTGGTCTCGTCCTTGTTGTCGGAGGAGATGAGACCAAAGAATATGGAAGGACATAGCACAGATGCATTATTTGCAAGAGGACGTTCCCAAGAAAGAAGTAAATCTAATTTCTCAAGTGGGAGATCTAAGTCTAAGGGTAGATCTAAATCTCCTGGAAAGTTTGGAAGGGTATGTTGGAGGTGTGGAAAAGAAGGGCACTACAAGAAGCAGTGTAGATCCAAAGTTGAGAAAAA